>JAYESA010000007.1:75083871-75278871 GCA_036927795.1 Iris macrosiphon | reverse complement strand
TGTTGCTCTCGGGTAGGGGCTGCTGTAAAGGGCCGGCCACACCTAAATAATGGTTCACTAATACTCCAAATGCCCAAAATGTCCTCCCCTAAATTAGTTTTGGGTTTCGGGTTCCAAAAGCACTCAAACTAACCCCAAATCTCTCCAACTAACCCACTAAAAATATAATAAATATTCTAAAACCCAAAAATAATCCTCACAAGGGTGTTGGTCGGGCCGGACATGGGTCCACTAGGGTCTGACATGGGTCCATGCTAGCCAAAACCCTAAAACAATCAATATAAAAATAATACAATCATTAATTAAATATAAATACAATTAATTATAAATAATACACAATTAACTAAATTAAAAATATAAAAAAAATATCCGGCTCTGGAAATGGGGTGGTGACACTTGATCATCGTATGCAACACACCTGATATTTCCTGTAACCCGTGCACCCTGAATGTGATCTCGCACTGAAATGCTTGTGTTTGCATATGCTATGCCTCCTGAATGCTTATACATGTTTCTGCTTGAATTAACTTGATTTGCCTTGGACAGGGAAGGACAAATGGTAAGTTGGTAAGTCTCGCCGTGTTTCCTCTTATATCGCACGGCGCACTGCCACACGAGCTAGGCTTTTCATAATATGCCATGAAACTGATCCTAAGGCTCAACTAGAAAGACAACTTAATAGTTGGTGCACGAAATTTGTATTACGTGTTTGGATTTGTCGAGCGGACGAGTAGCCTCCCCACCAGTGCATTCATGTACAGATAACCCACCAGATTGCTTGCAGGGTGCGGGAGAACCTCGTTCGGTGCGGATGCCTCCTTCGTGCGTGCTAAGGCGTGGAGTTTAACTCAGAAGCCTTGGAATGCTACATCCGGAACTGAAGCACATATACAAGACATAATGTTGGAACATCGCCTGAGCATAGCCTGAACATCGCCTGAATATTTCCTGTATATCATCCATAAATGTAGCCACTTGGCACGCTTTTATGTTCAGAGAGAGAGAGAGCTTGAGCGACATGTAATCTTGGCTATACGCCGCCTGTAACACTTGTTTCA
Organism: Iris macrosiphon; assembly: GCA_036927795.1. Lineage (NCBI taxonomy): Eukaryota > Viridiplantae > Streptophyta > Magnoliopsida > Asparagales > Iridaceae > Iris > Iris macrosiphon. Next base: position 75,277,813 of record JAYESA010000007.1, on the reverse strand, counting down.
ATATGAATAAAAGAGTTTGCTTTACTTCAACTTGTGTACTCAATCTTGCTTTCGCTATTGTCGACTCAGTAAACTTGTTACCATTCGCTTATACGTTTATACATTCTGCTTCACTCGGACAATCTGTGCGACTCTGTGGCTTAGAACTCTTACCGCCAGCCAATGAACCACGGCCTTGCACGGGCACGGCCAACGCTCGTGCGACATCACGCCCAGATGGGTCAAAGCGATCGTTCTGCGGGAGCGCTGGCGCGGTGATTCTCGCTTAGCGGGAACGGCCGATTTGCCTGCGGAAGATCGGGGCGTGACAGCCGAGGCCGGGGACAATCATAGACTTCAAGAGGATGGGACCGAAGGACTTTAAAGGTACTAAGGGGACTATTTATGCTGATGATTGGATAGAAGACATTGAGCGAAACCTGCAGCTGGCGCATATTCCAAAGAGGTTGCAGGTAGAGGCCGCAGGAAGCATGATGTTTGACATCGCACTGACTTGGTTCAGGACGGACCTTAGGATCTCATCACTAGGACTTACTTGGAAAGATTTTAAGGATCTATTCAAGAAAAAGTTATTTCCAGATGTGGCTCTGACATCTCTAGAGAGCCAGTTTCAGTACTCATTCAGGGAGGTATAATGGTGGATGAGCATGCGACAGAGTATTGCAGATTAGGCCACTTTGTGGAGGGGCAGAACCCCAGAGGAAGGGCCAAGAAGTTCAGGAAGGGTCTAAACAAGGAGATCAAATCACATACGAATGGAGATCCCATCGCTACTTTTGAGGAGATTCTGAGGCAGGCACAGTGGGCAGAGGATAATCTAGAGCTTGGCTCTAAGAGGCCGAAGGACATAGGAGGATCCAGTACTAATACGGGTCCAATGAAGCAGCCTCACTTTCAGCAGCAGCATCAGAGAAACTTTCAGTGGCCGAGGCAGCACTATCCTGGACCAACTAGAGCGCCAGTACAATAAACAACTAGAGCGCCATATCCAGAGGCCAGTTATTCCTTGCCCATTTTGTAAGAAGCAGGGACACGGATGGGATGCTTGTAGGATAAGATTGGGCCAATGCTTATTCTGCGGATCAAGAGACCATCAGTTAAGGGCTTATCCTAGATCTCCAGTTTGTCTGGCTCAGGACGGGGCCCAAGCACAGAGTGCACCCATGAGACCACCAACGGGACAGAAGAGAGGACCTCCGTTGCCACCACAACAACAACAGTTTGCTTAGTACTAGCAGCAGCCGAGAGGTGCCCAGCGACAGGGGCGAGCTTTCACCTTGTCCATCGAGGAGGAGGAGCCAGTCGGTGATATTATCTCATATTTAGTCTATCTTAATTCTTTTTTAGCTCATGCTTTATTTGATTCAGGTAATTCACATAGTTTTGTATCTGTATCTTTTACTCTAAAATATGACCTTGAGACTGAACCATCGGAGAGGACTTGTAAGATCACGACTGGGGGTGGCATTATCCTGGTCAGTGATATTTGTAAGGATCGGAGAGTTTCTTTGGAAGACCGAGAGTTGAGCTCGTGTCTACTCGTAATGCCACTTTCGAGCTATGACATAGTACTCGGGATGGATTTGTTGAGTAGACACCATGCTAGTATTGATTATCGTGAAGGCGGAGTCTTCTTTTACTTGCCAAGAGTACCAAAGTTTGAGTTTGTCAAATGAGCAGCAGAGCAGAGCGAAGAAGATTTCTATAGAGCTATAGTCGAAGGGCAGGCGCCTCTACATCAATTGATTGTTGAGTACATGGACGTCTTTTTAGAGGAGTTGCCAAGGTTGCCACCAGACAGAGATATGGAGTTCTCTACAGACTTGGTTCCAGGCACAGAGCAGATATCACAACACGTCTATAGGGTGAACAACAACAAACTGGTAGAGTTGAAAAAGCAGGTGGATAAGTTACAGGACGAGGGCTTTATCCACTCCAGTTCATCACCGTGAGGTGCTCCGGTATTATTTATACGAAAGAAGGATGGGTCTGTACGTATGTGTATCGACTATAGGGCACTCAACAATCTCACTATCAAGAATAAATACACGTTGCCGTAAATTAATAATTTGTTTGATCAGTTAAGCGAAGAGAATGTATTCTCGAAGATAGACTTGAGGTCGGAGTACCACTAGGTGAAAGTGAAGAAGAAAGACATTCCGAAGATAGCTTTCAGAACTCGGTATGGGCAGTTTTAGTTCTTAGTGATGTCGTTTGGGTTGACCAATGTCCCGGCGGTATTCATGAACCTGATGAATATGGTATTTTATCAGAACTTGGATTAGTTTATAGTAGTATTCATTGATGATATACTAATTTATTCGATGACCCCGGAGGGGCATAAGAAACACCTGAGGATAGTTCTAGAGACCCTCAGAAAGGAGAAGCTTTATGGCAAGCTTTTGAAGTATGAGTTCTTTCTTGATAATGTTGAATTCCTTAGGCATGTGATTATAGGAGACGGGATCTCAGTAGACCTGAAGAAGATATCAGCAGTCGAGTCATGGTCTACCCCGAGTCCAATGGTGGAGGTTAGGAGTTTTCTTGGATTAGTAGGCTATTATCAGAGAATTATTCAGGATTTTTCTAGGATTACGGAGTCGATGACTAGACAAACCAGGAAGGACGTGGAGTTCGTCTGGACTGAGGATTGTCAGTATGCTTTTGAGGAGCTAAAGAAGAGGTTGATTATAGCTCCAGTGTTGACGTTGTCAACGAGGACAGGAGAATTTTTTATATACAATGATGCATCGGGTAAGGGCTTGGGATGTATGTTATAGTAGAATGGAAAAGTGATTGCCTATGCTTTCAGGCAATTACGGTCGCATGAGAAGAATTCCCCTACCCAAGACTTGGAGTTTGCCGCAGTTATTTTTGCTCTTAAGCTGTAGAAGCACTACTTGTATGGAGAGTGGGTAAAGATCTTTACAGATCATAAGATCTTAAAGTATGTGTTTACACAAAAAGAACTCGAAATGAGATAGCGATGATGTTTGGAGTTGATGAAGGACTTTGATATTTCTTTGCAGTATCATATAGGTAGTCGCTGATGCCTTGAGCAGGTATCCAGTAGCTATGTACTTGACAAGGGTTAGGCACTTGTGGGCCAATCTTGATAGCTTGGGTATTGAGGTATTAGTTCATAGAGTTAAAGCACATGTATGGGGACTTCAGGTACAGTCAGAGTTGATGAACCAGATCAGAGTCGCACAATTCAAGGATGGGTCTCTGAGGAGCATCAGAGCACAGGTCTGGATGGGATTGGCAAATGACTCCAGTATTGCAGATGATGGATCATTGCGGAATGGTACCAGATTGTGTATGCCTAGTAGAGCGTTAAGCGAGGATATTCTTCAAGAGGCGCATCGATCTCAGTACTCTATGCATCTAGGTGCCAACAAGATGTGTAGGGACCTGAGAGACCATATTTGGTGGTATGGTATGAAGCGGGAGGTGGCTAGCTTCGTATCCAGATGCTTGGTATGCCAGTAGGTAAAGGAAGAGAGATAGATGCCTCATGGATTACTTCATCCTTTACCCATTCTAAAGTGAAAGTGAGAGCATGTGACTATGGACTTTGTTTTAGGTCTTCCACGTTCTCCAGGAGGTAAAGATGCATTTTGGGTCATCATAGACAGGTTGACCAAATCAGCCCACTTTTTGCAATTCAAAGTGGGTACGTTTATAGAGAAGCTCACGGAGATGTATGTGCATCAAATAGTCAGATTGCATGGAGTTTGTGTGAGCATAGTCTCAGATCGGGAAAGTTATTTTATGTCCCACTTGTGGAGGAGTTTGCAGGCAAGCTTGGGCACTCAGCTCAAGTTCAGTACAACATATCACCCTCAGATAGACGAACAGTCGAAGAGGACTATCCAGACTCTTGAGGATATGCTACGCACTTGTATTTTGGATTTTGGAGGTTCTTAGGAGGATCATCTTCACCTGGTAGAGTTTGCTTACAATAAAAGCTAACAGGCCAATATTGAGATATCACCATTTGAGGCATTGTATGGAGAAGATGCCGCACTCTGTTATCATAGGATAATATTGGTGAATGAGCCTTATTGGGACCAAAGATGGTCATGGATGCAGCTGAGAAGGTGGAGCTCATCGGGGATAGAATTTAGGTGGCACAGGACAGACAACGATATTAAATCGATAGACAACGAAGACCATTGGAGTTTAAGGTTGGTGATCTGGTGTTCTTGAGGATTTCTCTGACACGGGGTATAATTTGCTTTGGTGGATGTGAAAAGCTTAGTCTACAGTACATCGGACCCTTAGGTGTTCTAGAGAGGGTCGGTGTAGTGGCCTACAGATTAGACTTGCCGCTTGTATTAGAGGAAGTGCATAACGTGTTCCACGTATCGCAGTTGAGATGGTACGTGACAGATCCTAGCCATGTACTAGATCACTCGGAGATCGAGGTTGGTCCGACTCTCAGCTACCCTGAGCAGCCCGTAGAAATTTTGGACTGTAGGGAAAAGGTGCTACGGAACCAGACGATTCCTTGGGTATGCATCGTGTGGAGGAATCACTCGCCAGGAGAGAGTACCTGGGAACGAGAGTCCGAGATGCGCGAGTGATATCCTTATATGTTTGAGCTGTGAGGTATAATTCTTTCTTGCTTGTATTAATCATTTTTGGTAGTTAGTTCTTCTTTAATTTCGAGGACAAAATTTTTCTAGGGTGGGTAGGTTTGTCACCCTCACTTTTTCAGCTAGGGGTAGTTTGGTAATTTGGCATAGGTAAATATATTTTTTGGAATAAATATTTAATTGGTGTGTTATAGAATTATTTAAGTGGTTTGTCATCCTCACTTTTCCAGCCGTGAGAGTACCTAGGGGTAGTTTGATTATTAGTAAGTTATAAGTTAAGAGTGATTTGTATTAATTATTTTGTTAGAGGCATAATTAGACTTTTCATGACAACTAGTGAGTCTAACTTGGACCCAAGCCCATTAGACTTTCTCACTAATTAATTAAGGAGAATTAGCTTAATTATAATTAGTTAGAGACTTCCAAAATTATACTTCCAAATTATTTTCCATAATTTACCATGTAGGGGTAACTTGGACCTTTGCAAGTGACTTGGGGAAGGGGAGAAGGGGCCGGCCACTATTAAGAGCCTCTCATTCTCCTTCTCCTTCTCATTTGTATTTTATTTGATCCAAAATTTTGGATCCCCAATTTTCATATTTTCTCCAACAATTTTACTCTTAATTCCTTCACATTCCCTCTCATTTTCATTCCTCAAGGAGTTTTGGAGCTTGGAGAAGCAAGGAACACAAAGAGGAGGAGCATTGGTGAAAAGATCGTGTCCGGAACGTGTCCAATTATATTTTTATTGGGAATCCATCTTCTAATTGGTAATTCCTGAATTTTTTCTTCATTATAGTTTCTTAATCAAGTATTTGACCATTAGGAATGACCCCATGGCCTAGGACTACCTATAGGAGCAATTTCTAGGCTAATTGGTTATGTATTGTGAGTTATATGTGGTGATTTGTGTGCATATTGGAAGAATTACGAATTTAACACATTAATTATGTATCATGAGACCAATTAGATCTAATTAGACTTAGATCAGGATTGTGGGACTAGGTACGTGTCCATAAATGGATACGTATAGGCCGTATCATGATATTTATGAAAGGTGCGACATGGGACCCAATTTTGGGTGTTTCGTACAATTCTCTCTAATTTCTAATGTAGCAAGTTACATTGGTTATATATAGATGTTATATATGTGTATGATTAATAATTGTAGGGTATTGGGAGATTGGGCACTTTAATGGAGTGCGTATCACTGAGTATCACAATTATACACACCAAGTTCTTGATCAAATAGTTTATATATATATATATATATATATATATATATATATATATATATATATATATATATATATATATATATATATATATACATTGTGTGTGAATTTTGATCGCATGGAGGTGATAGTGTTGTGATAGAGGTATTGCTTGATGTGTATTAGTACTTGGGTGCACGTACACGGGTGTTGATGGGAGAACTTGGTTGTGGGAAGTAGAGTGTGCCTATGTGCAAATTCTACATCAGGTGGTTCAACAGTTGTGCTGCCTTGGGGGAGTGCTACACTGCAGCAGTTTGAACTATGGGTTCAGTTTGGAGTGTTTGGGCATGCACGAGTAACAGTGTAGTATGCTGTGTTGTATAGTGGTATCCACTGCATGTGTGCACTGTGTTCAGAGGGGGATCGAGCCATGGTTGTTCACAACAACTTTTGTTAAAGGGGTTTGCATGTGTCCATGTGTAGATAGATGTGTGTGTGAGTGTAGGTGTAAATGCAGTGAGGAGTCTTGAGCATCTCTGATACTCGAGAGTATCAGAGCAGTGGCAGCAGCAACTATAAGTTGTACAAGCAACAGCAGCAAAAATTCAGTAACAGTGGGAAATCTCTGTGTGCTATGTGGTGAGGGAGTTTAGATGGAATGCTCGAGTACCAGTAGGAGTAAGAGAAGAGCCTGTGTGTATTTTAGTAATCTAGCTAGTAGTAAGTTGAGTTATGAGTGAAGGACATTGGAGTATGTGAGTGCTTAGTACTCATTAGTTAGTAAAGGGTAGGTGTGTGTATCAGTGAATGAGTACCAGTACAGCAGTTTGGGTGCTTGCACTGCAAGGGTTTAGCCAGGGTGTTGGGTTGAATGTGCAGCAGTAGATCAAGCTAGGCAGGGACTGCAGTTGCAGTTAGTTAGAGTGTAACTCCAGCATGATGTGCAGGCCAGGTATCAGGTTCAGGTGACTAGTGTGGGAAGGGATATTGGTGGAAGCTCAGGTTTAAGGTCTACTGAAATTAGCACAAGCAGTAGGTTAGTGTGGGGTTTAAGCTTGGGGCTAGCTATGACAGTAGGATTGGTAACACTGGCAGTGGTTGGGGCTTTTGGTCCAGTTGTTGTGTGTGCTAAAGTTAGTACCAGAGAAGTCAGTGTGTATCAGTGAGATTGATGTTTCATGAAAGGATGAGTTGATGAGAGTGTATCAGTATTGAGAGGAAGTTATGAGTGTGTTTTGGAATAGTACTTAAGTATAATGATCTAATGAGGTAGTTAAGTATTAGTGTAAGGATTAGTTAGTATATACTGATGTAAGTTAGTGTGAGTTAAAGATTATTGTTAGTGTGCCAGTTGACTAGGTAAGTGCCAGGTAGCCTTGGGTTAGAAGGAAACCAATGCCAAGTATTAGATATATATAGAGTAATTACCTCGAGGTATTAGGTGATTGATGAGATACTCTAATGTACTAAATTAGTAAGTTAAACTAGATGTTAGTTATAAGTTAGGAGTCAGTGTAAGTTATACTTTGGAATCATTTATTAGTATTTATGTTAGATACAGTATAATTAGTTGACTAATAGTTTTAGTAGGTTGTACCAGTTAGCAAGGTATTAGTGTTTTGAGTTAGCTAAGGTAAATTATAAACTAAGGTATTACACATTAACCTAGCTATATGCATGAGGTATCAGTTAGTTAGAGTTAGTTAATTAATTAGTTATTCTTATACTAGTTAGTATATATAGATACACAGAGTATCTTAATATATGGATATTAGTGTTATGAGCTAGTATTGGACCTAGTATAACTTAGTTAAGCTAGAATAACTTAGAAATTAGCCTAAAAGCATGCATTTTACTCATTACCCCTTATTACAACTATTAACTTGATATTCATTAATAGGATTGGGTGACACCAGTTTGGGCATCGAGAGACACATTTGCTAAGGACCAGAGGCGAGTACATCTCTCTGTTAGTTTTCAGTCATGATAGTGTATATATTACAAGTTATAGAACTGTTTACTTAATTCTGACACAGTGGTTACACAGACTAGAGCTAGATGGATCCTATCACAGGATGTTATCCCCTACCGTGTTCAGCAGGTACTCCTTCACATGTATTTTATCGTGTATATCGTGTATTAATTTTAGTGTACGTCGTGTTCATACACTGCTCGTGTTCAGTGTGCCCATATTCGTGTTCGTAATGTATCATGATTGGATCCATTAGTATTGGTTGGGGATGGGGGAGTAGGAGTTGGTTATGTAATCAAGCTTAAGTGTATTCGTGTACATGTCGATTATATATCACACGTGTAATCAAGTTACCATATTATATTCGTGTTCAACCCAAACTGATCACATAATGAACTTGTACTCTATGGCACCGTAGTTAGTTTTTTCTATTTCTATTTAAATTGCAATTATTCATATTGCATGTTCTTTATTTCAGTACATTACATGTTCACTCTAGTTCACTCTATTTGTGATAGTTAGTTATCTTGTATTCTTTTTATATTATTTGTTATATATGCTCGATTATGTATTTGGAACTACTTTCAGAGGTATGTACTTTGCTCCAATCCTGACTGGATATATTTTTCAGACGATTGGCTCGTGAACCAGTGTTCCACCTACTATGGGACATAGGATGGCGTACCTTTAAAGGATACTCCTTTTGAGTAGGAGGACCTAGTACCAGAGGCTGATGAGGCTTAAATTATTTGTTTAGACTTGTATTAGATTTTATTGAGGTTATTGGCATGTATATATATTATTTTGGTCTTGTGGATGTATTGTGACTCTTTTCCTTCATTATTCTATATCGTGCTTTATCTTCCTTAATTTATATTATGATTGAGTATAGTTTACTATTATCATATACCATATTGTTCCTCCAATTAGAGTTGAGATGACATCGACTGATACCTTATATATCATGTGAGAAGTTTAAATAGTATGGATAACCTAGACAGTGCTCTACCACCGATGCTGTGGCGTAGGCTGGGCTTTGATCACTACTCATGCCCTTATTCCGGGTACAGGTCGTGACACTTCTGGATCAAAGCCGTGATAGCCTCTTGGGATTGTGGCCTACGGACATAAACCTCAGTGCGTCCAGACAGGTAACATGGGGATATCCCTTTTGGATGTCTTCTCTTCCTTATACATTCTCTGATAGATACTATGATGGCATAATATCTCTGTGTATACAGTTATGAACTTCGGATCCTTTTTTTGAGGTCTTCCAGTTTTTTGTTACTCGGGGCATATTCCTCGTAAGGTACTTTGCCGCAGGGAAGCTTTGATACCGAATGAATCCCATGCAAGGCAAGCCCTATCTCACCATCGGACGTGAACAAAGTCCACGTATGGCAGTTGTACATCTCCATCAGGGCGATAAAGAGGCAACAGTTTGTCTCCAGGCCAAAGCAAGTGCCCCTCACAGCATAAAAAAGATTGGCATTTTATAGTTCTTGCTCATAGTGCTTCAGCACCCATCGGGTTAACCGACACCATGAGGGGCTATAATGGTCCCAGCCAAGAGTCTATAATAGACCAAAATGGTACCCCCCCCTTTTTTGGCCACTTGATACAGGAACGTATCCACAGCATAAGCATCAAGATTTGGCCCCAAGTCACTCCTGATAACACCGGGTGCCAACCCAAGATAGGAGTAGGAAGGCAAATCCTTATGACAAGATAAAACCCCCTTGCTCAGACTTGGTCCATGTCGTTTGTTACCAATAAGGGCCCCTCGTTGCTCAGGCATCAAGTTATAGTTTATCTTCTCCCGGCACTTTACTACGCGGAAGTCTGACAAAGGCATATGATGCTCGAAGGAAGGCATTGACATCTTAGCCCCACAGTAGATGAAGGTCCAGTTATCCTTTGACTTTCCCAAGTCAGAGATAGAGGCTGTCAGTGCGTCTCCAAAAAGAACGTATAGTTTCTTACAAGTATAATCCTGCCCAATAGCACTTCTTTCTACGTTCATCTGACTCTGAAGATAAAACTCGCTCTGGTCAACAATCAGCCTTTGCCTCTCAGATGGGAAACCCCGTCTAGTTGGACTTGCAGGAAGATGGTCAAATTCGTAAAATTTATACTCAACATGACCCGTTCGGGGTTGAGGATCAACTCACCAGAAGGAGTAACGGGCAGGTTCACTTCAAAATATAAAAAGCAAAATTAGAACATATGACAGAATATCATAATAAAGACCCATGTGGGTCATCCACATATGGTACTTACTAGATCTGCGTAGGACAAGGCTATCACCTATGCGGCGGACCCAAAGATTTTGCATCACAGGACCGCGTATGACGGGCCTCTTACCCATGTGAAAGGTCATTTGGAAAGTCTGCGCATGTCCTCATTCATGCGACAGGACTTGAGAAAATATCGTGCATGTCTCTTCATCCATGCAACGAGCCATTAAAAGGGTGTCACTATAGTAAAAGGGGTCATCGTCCCCAGAGGGAACCCTATCTTTGATGAAAATTTGTACATCAGAAGGGATATTAGGGGAGCCTCCCTCGGTGGTAGAGGTCTTTCCCTTTTCTTTCCCCTTCATCTTTCTAACCGCAGCCTCAGTAGCTAATCCCTTCCACTTGGTAGCCGTGGAAGAAGAAGGAGCTCTGGAGGACATGGCAATCGTCGGAGATAGCAGTAGCGATAAAAATGCAGAGAAGAAAAGAAGAAGACTTTCTCTCTCTAAAATTCCCCTCTCTTTCTAAACAAGAGTGTCACAAAACTCGAGACATCTCAAGCCACGTGGTAATCTAGGATAAAGAGGGGCGGTTAAATTTTTTGATCCACCATCATCAATGAGTGAACCGTCGCCTCAACAAACGTGTATATAGATAGCTCAAAATTCCTAAAATCTATCCAAGGATCGAGCTAAATCCTACATTAAATGGAGATTTGACAGTCTGGCAAAGACTTGTCCAAGCGACCCACCCTCCATGCGGCCCAAACAAATCTTCACCATGCTTCTTATTCAAAGTATCACAAACTTATCAGTTTGAAAACTTTGAAAGGGGTCTTGTAGAAGCATAAAAAATCTAGATCAATGCGCTCAACAAAATGCACCCCACATTCGACTCAGAAACCAGGCCGTAGGATGACCATACAGCAGAAAAAGTAGCATCCATGTGCCCCAAATATTGACCGCCTAAAGGCCTGACACCAAGATTACGTCTGACAGAGAATCCTGAGAAAAAGAATTTTCATAAAGTCTCAAAATATGTGAGCACACTAAGCGACACGAAGCTCTCGTCAGACTAATAATGACTTCTGACAAGTATACGAAGCTACGTGTACTAGGCCTCATGTATCCCAGACTCCATGTGCTCCATTCATCTCTAGCCCTATGCGTCCCAGACTCTATGCCTCCATGCAACTCTGGCCCTATGCGTTCTAGACTCCATATGTTCCATGCATCTCTGGCCCCATGCTTTCCAGACTTCACGCGTCCAATGTGTCTCTGGCCCCATGTGTTCCAGACACCATGCGTCACATGTGTCTCAGACTCCAAACATCTAACGTGGCAAGGTTCCCTGAGACAAAAAATTTCTGTTGCGATTCTCTCCAACTAAATGGGGGCCATGTGTCAAGTTGACCAAGTCACGCGAACAGAAGATGAGAACCACTAGAATCTCCACCAAAAGGCAAATCCCAACAGAATGTCCACGTGGCATCTTACCCTGGACTCAACCCCTACTATGCACCTATAGTTGTAACCGCATTCTATTGAAGGATCCCCCTACGGCCACCAAACAGAAGGACATGGTGCACCTATAGCCCAACAACATGATGGCTATAAATAGAGGAAACTTTGACATCCCAAAGGTCGACTTTTTCTACTTCAGAGATACCATACCACTCCAGACGAGCTACGTACGTGCACACAAGCTCAAAAAAGAGAGAAGAGGAGAGCATCCCTCATTCACTCATCGGACCATCAACGGAGTAAAATAGTCGCTACAGTACTCGAACTCCATCGCCACACTATCCAGATAAAAAATATTGTACTTAGATTGTTTGTTTAGAATTTCTTTTTAATCTTTTTATTTGTTATTAAACGAAGGTTTCCCAAACCAACTGTAATGGCGAACAATTATGTGTTCTCTGTTAGAACATAAGGAACTCTTGACCTCGGAGTATCTAATATACACATAGGTATGTGGATAACACTCTAGGTATTTGTGTATCATGTGGATGTCACATACCATGGTACACAATATCAGTTTGATACTCTCTTGTATCTTTACAGTAGGATACAGTTTCAAATACCCATGACACTAACTATACTTGACACTTGGTATCTTGGTACCAACATACACTCTAGGCCACTCACTCTTGACATTCAACATATATTTATACATACTTCTATAACTGTATAATTTTGCTTATTTTGGTAGTGTTATATCTATGTACACAACACTAGGATACCCTAGGAAACTTAACTCAACTCTAATATCTTAATACCACATAGTTACTTATTTACCAAAAAGATACCAATTACCTATATCTTTATGCACTCAATAACTTATCCATGTATCTTGGTATATTGATACATACTCAAGTATCTTGGGATACTAAACCAAAACTCAAATATCCTTAGATACACAATCCTAATACATACCCTCACTCAACACTTAAATATTTAACCTACACTAACTCACTAACACTCACTCACTAAAAATACTCAAACACACACATGTATACAATGTGCACTCACTTGCATATAGTGCAAGTTGCTGCTGCTGCTATTTTACACATACACACACATCACTAGTACACCCAAGATACACACTCCACACATGACACTTACTCCAAATATAGGTTATCTAACCCTCTAACCGAGGAGGGGGTCGTCGAGGTTGAGGGAAGCCAAAGGGGGTAGTCGGGCCCGAGAGGGACGATGTGTCCTTTGTTACACGATACATATACCAATGTCGTACCACAATAACCCGAATACAAACTATTGTGTCAAGGATAGGTTTGATACTGCTCTAACCCAAGTTAGATACTCAATCCTAATACATACCCTCACTCAATACTTAAACACTTAACTTATACTAATTCACTAACACTCACTCACTAAAAATACTCAAACACACACATGTATACAATATGCACTCACTTACATAGGGTGCAAGTTGCTGCTACTGCTATTTTACATATACATATACATGCACATCACTAGTACACCCAAGATACACACTCCACACATGACATTCACTCCAAATATAGGTTACCTAACCCTCTAACTGAGGAGGGGGTCATCGGGGTTGAGGGGAGCCAAAGGGGGTTATCGTGGCCGAGGGGGATGATGTATCCTTTGTTACGCGATATATATACCAATGTCATGCCACAACAACCAGAATATAAACTATTGTGTCAAGGATAGGTTTGCTACTGCTCTAACCCAAGTTGGATACGAGGTCTAGAAGAAGCCAATACCGTATCGTATCTCAGCTTTGAAGAGTCATTTCTGTGTCCATGTATATGACTCTCCTTGAGTCAAGATCTGCATTATATTGTACACGATGTTGATTCGCAAGGCTGCATCTAAACTCAGACATCTAACTAGATGAGAGATAGGATTAGGGTTAGGGTCTGTGTCATATCCCATATCGTGTCTATGTTTGTATCATGTTCGTGTCTGTTTTGTGTCCATGTCAAATAGCTAAGAGAGAGTTAGGGTTAGGTTTTATCTGATCATGGGTGTTGACCAAGGAAGGGGATGGCCGAGAGGAGGAGGAGGTAGGAGCGTAGGCGATTGATGAGAAGGAGCGCATAGAGGAGGATCCCAGAAAGGATGAGGAGGAGGAACTCGGTAGAGGAGGAGCCCAGAGAGGAGGAGGATCTCGGTGGAGGAGGAGGAGAGGGTGCATCGTCGGCAGTGGATCACGGTCGGAGGGGGGTCGACAATGGAGCACGGTCTCTAGTGGGGGTCGTCGGCGAGGGGTTGGGTCCCGGAGGTAGGAAAATTTTGGAAAAAATAAGGAAATTTTTTAGTAAGAATGGAGGGAAGAAAAACTCGATCATTATATTAAAAATAAATTTACGACGTCTGATCTAGACGTTGCTAAATATTGCTAATAGTGACATTTAGATAGTCGCTAAACGTCACTAATTCTAAAAATATTAGCGACTTTTTAGACGTCGCTAAACATCGCCATTAAAAATATTAGCGATGACTTGCTATATTAATAAATGTCGCTAATTAAAAAATTAACATCGTCGATAAAAATATCGCCAAACGTCGCTAAATCAAAAACTTTAGCAACGTTTAGCAACGTTAAAAAAATATATAGCGACTATTTTTTCAAAAATCCCAAGTACAGTCACTACTAGTCGTTATTCGTTGCAAACAACGACGTACAGCGACATTTATTTATGGAGTCGCTAAATTCTTTAAAATTAGCGACGTTAACTAACGATGTCGCTAAAAACGTCATAAATTCATCATATTTTGGTAGTGCACTCTCATGAATTCTAGATCTAGTATGAATAAAATCTAATTTGTTAGGATGGCATCTAACCAACTAAGAGAATATTCTATCGATGAAAAAAGTAAAATAATTAATTCCAAACAACCCATTAATTAATTATAACTATATAATTATCAACCAAAAGTGAAATGACCAAAATACACCTAGTCCTAATTTTAGGTGGTTACTAGCATACCCCTTTAAAATAATTTTGCCCTTGAAATTAATAGTCAGACAAACACAACAAGAAAGAAAAATACATCTCGGATCAAGAGATAGAATATTTCTCGCACATCTAGTCTTCTCCCTCCAATGTAGTCATAACCTATTTATCACAATCCTCTCTATGGTCCCAACCCCGGCTTGTTCATGGTCTAAGAGAGTCCTTTCTCAAATCATTCAAGCATAGACTATAAAAATGAATCCTACATTAATTATCAAGAATACATAGTTATAAACTCTACTTATCATGATCTGGTAGTCTCTACCAATGGTCTTCGAGAGGATTCATGGACAACTATGCTATTTCAAAAGAGTTTGATATATACCCCCTGGAATATGAACAAGAAGCATATAGCTATCCTTGTCTTAGGTTCTAGGAGAAGAAAAAGAAATACTTAGATGGAGCCCCTTAGAGATGTGAAAATTGCCTATTTGTATTATACACTCAACTATCTCAAAACCTATACCCAGGCATTATCTATGTTTATAGATGCTTTATACCTACTTATATAACCTATATGAATAACTCACCTTACCTTATCTTGTCTCTCATATAGTTATATATATATGAACAAATACTTATGTGTCTCATACTCCAATACCCTATGATACTTGACATAGATACTATACTTGGTACTAACACTAGTCATGTACTCACGACACTTAAATACCCCACACTCATGCATCATATTGATATACACTCACCATTCTAAGATACTATCTATAGGATATTGACCCAAACTGATCACAGTCAACCTGATTTCGATAATTAACGCACTAATATCTGCCATGACTTAATACGACACATCAACTGCCGGACGTGACATCAACAGACTTCGTCTAACTGCTGCTACATCATCTTTGTAATATTCAGAGTCTATAATTTTATCTTTGTTTGAGTCTAGAAAATATGTACGTTGAGTCACACTGTGGCATGTCAACTACTCAACACATTTCCTATAGCAGCAACAAACGAACAACGAAGCTTTAAACCCAAACCAAACCAAACCAAACCAGCTCAACCCACACTACAGAGCTTCTAGTCTGAGGAAGATCGAGCTCGGACCGAACTTTGTCCTTGACCAAACTCGGGCCAAACTCGGTGCCCTAAAAATTAGCAACCTAAGTTTTTGCTCCACCTTATGACGATTTATCCAACGTTCAAATTTTTTAACGTTTGGGGACAGAACTCGGGCCGCACTCTGCCCCCACAGACTAGTATAAATAGAGCATAATTTCTCCCATTTCAAAATCATCTCTCAAGCTTTCAATCTTTTAAGCTCTATACATTCTAAGCCATATTCTTCCAAATCTCCTTAGCCATAAACTTCCTAAGCCCCAAGTACCTCAGTGCGATTCAGCTAAAAGTTCTGTGCAAGAGTTGTAAGGTGTTCTCACTTGAAAATTTTCAATTTTTACTTTTTATTGCGAAGTGAAGTCTTCGAGCTCTTCATATCAAAGCTCGTATTTGTAAATAAGTGGCAAGCCTTTGTATCAAAGCTTGTATTTTCACTGATAGTAGATTTCAACTCCGAGCTAGAGTTCTTGGGCCTGGACTACTCCTCCATGAAGAAAACCAAGATAAATTCGTTGTGTTTGCATTTGCTCTTCCTTACTCTATTTACTTTTCGCATTATAAAAAGGATCGGCTGAAGAAATTTGATCTAGAAAATATCAAACTAATCGGCACTCCGATGGCTACCTCAACTAAATTGGATCTTGATAAAAGTGGCAAACCAGTCGACCAGCATAAGTACAAGGTATGATTGGTAGCTTACTTTATTTGACTGCTAGTCTCCCTGATATAATGTTTAGTATTTTCCTATGTGCTCAGTATCAAGCAAACCCTAAGGAATCACACATGAGCGCAGTTAAGCGTATCTTTAGATACCTTAAGGGAACTTTAATAGTGGGCTTGTGGAATCCCAAAACCACGTCCTTTGACCTAATCGGTTATTCGGATGTTAATTTTTCTGGATGCAAAATCGACCGTAAAAGTACCAGCGACACGTGTCATCTCTGAGAAAAATCTCTAGTCTCTTGGTTTAGCAAGAAACAAAATTCTGTTGCACTGTCTACTACTGAAGCTGAATACATTGTTGCACGACATAGTTGTGCTCAGATTTTGTGGATGAAGCAAACCCTAGCAGACTATAATTTAACTTATAAGCATATTCCTATATTCTGTGACAACACCAGCACGATCAATCTGACTAAAAATCCAATATGTCACTTACGCACTAAGTACATAGAGATAAGATGGCACTTTTTGAGAGATCATCAATTATACGAAGATATAAGTTTAGAATTCATTGACACTGAACATCAGCTAGCAGACATTTTTATTAAGGCACTAGCTGAAGATCGCTTTAACTTTCTTCGTCGACAATTAGGAATTTTGGATGAAAATATAATTTAATAGATTTAATTTACATAAATATTTGTAAACTCAGTATTCACATATGCTACATTATTTTGGGTACAAGCCAAAAATGTTCTTCTGTCAAAGAGGTGTAAATAGCCTTAAGCGACACGGTATTTAAGTGTCTTCGGACCACCGCTAGCTGGGAACAGACCCCTACAGCTAACCCGAGATAGTTAATCATGAGCTGAATAACGGTTTGCATATTTGTCGCACATTCTATCTATTAGTGTTGTATTCAAATTCCAAAATTCATAAATCTTTGACTATTCGTTTCAATCCTTCAAGTTCATATATCTTTAGTCTGGACCATTTATCTCATGGCTTAAAATTACTGGAGTTATGGACCTACAGGGACCGAACTCGATCTGAACTCGATCTGTGACCGAACTCGGACCGAACTCGAACCGAACTCGGACCAAACTCGGTCATGTTCGATCCAGAACCTTCAGTGATTATGAACCGTTTGATCTTTACTTGATCAAATCTTCTTTTTTTACATAGCAGCCCGACCTTTTGACTACTATAATTGATTTTTAACCTCTTACTTCATCTTTGAAGGTAGATCAAGGTCCTCTTTCATTCTCTATAATCTTCTTGAGGTATATCTCTCTCTCGCTCTTCGTCTCTACTTCTCCTCTAATTTTTTTAATGGCATCTAAATTGCTATCAAGAGGAAAAAGAAGAAGAAATGAAGCCTCTTCATCCATTCCTCCTCCTATTGAAGATCAACCCCATACATTTTTAATCCTCACATCCTCCTAATAAAAATTCCTATAATACAAATATATTTGTTTCTTTAGATGCTTCTAAAGAATGGTTCGATAATTTTTGTGTACATAGTATGTGTGTAGGAAATCCAATCAATTTTACAGTATTTTTCAACTTTTCTCTGTATTTCAAGATCTTTGTTTGGATGACCTTGTCACCACCTCCAATAGAATCTATCTTAATGCCATCAAAATGTTCTAATGCAACCTTACATATGATGACTGTAAAATTTATTCTTTAGTAGGCGGTGTCGACATTGAATTCGATGCTTTCGACCTGGCAGAGTATTTGCAACTTTCTGATGCCAATACTTGGGAAAGCCTAGTCGATGCCCGCAAATTCAAATTTGTTGATGCAGTCAACTTAGAAATTTTTAAGGACATGATGTGTGAACCCCATCCTAGTCCCCCTGTTCGCCTTCATGCTAGGTATCTCAACCAACATTTCTATGAACTTCATCGAATTATTTTTTCTTCCATCCTACCCAAGGTAGGATCTTCCGATAAGGTTACCTATTTTAAGATATCAACCCTTTACCATCTTTATTTTACTATTCCCTTCAACTTTTCATGCACAATGATGGACAGTATGATCCGTGCATGAAAGAAGAACAAGGCACTTGTTTATGCCATGTACCTACCCATAATATTTTCTTCCTTTAACATCCCACTTGGTGACTGCCATTTCATCAGTGCCCTTATCTATCTATCTAAAGTACGTAGGACTTCTCCTGCTCCTTTACCTCCAACACCTGCTAAGGATGCCTCATCTGACTCAGAGGCCCCTCCAGTTGATCCTTCTGCCACCTTGGGCTCCATCCGGGATATGATGCGAGACTGTTCCAGTTGGAAGATGATCGCTATGCTCATATGGACTACCGATCTACCTTTCAGATCTCTGCACTTTGCAACACCATCCATGACATCCAATACAACATGGTAAGGCATCCCACTATGCCTTTTCTTACAGATCGGGACCCTTCTCGCGAAGACTATCGTATTGATGACTCTTGGGCCATGAGGTATTTCGATCCGGATGCTACTTTCTTCAACCCTCGTCACTACTACAGCGATCCGTCTGGTTATGCTTCTGCTGGTCCTTCTCATCCTCTAGCTGATTCTTCTCCTTGATGGCTGTGGCGGATTACTTCATGGATGTTGCTGATGAAATTCACTCTTAGTTTCACTTAGTTTATTTACTTTTGCACTTGTTCGTTATGACTAGATGATTGTACTTTGATATTAGACTTTTACTTCTGTTATAACTGGTTATGCTATGTTTGGTTCTATTACGTGCTATGTTACTACTTCACTTTGTCAATGATTGTTCCTTTATGGGGGAGCAGATACATTTTGCCAAATGACAAAGGGGGAGAAATATCATATGTTTGCTTATGTGTTTGCATAATTTATATGCTAATGATATTTGCTTATGTATTTGTTTGGCTATCTTATACTATATCTTGGTTCTAGATATTCTCTATTTGAGGGGGAGCTACTTATATTCAACTATGCCACATTCTTTATACTTCCTTCAAATATGTTTCCATGTATGAATATTGAGGCATAAGAATATTATTTTATCAATTATCAAAATGGGGGAGATTGTTGACCCAAATTGGATCACGGTCAACCAGATTTCGATAATTAACGCACTGATATCTGCTATGACTCAATAAAACACATCAACTGCCGGACGAGACATCAACAAACTTCGTCTAACTGCTGCTACATCATCCTAGTAATGTTCAGAGTCTGTAATTTTATTTTTGTTTGAGTCTAGGAAAAATGTATGTTGAGTCGCACTGTAGCATGTTAACTACTCAACACATTTCCTATAGCTCCACCAAACGAACAACCAAGCTTTAAACCCAAACCAAACCAAACCAGCACAACCTACATTATAGAGCTTCAAGTCTGAGGTATACCAAACTCGGGCCAAACTCGGTCCTTGACCGAACTCGGGACAAACTTAGTGCCCTAAAACCAGTAACCTCATTTTTTGCTCCACCTTATGACAAGCTGTCCAACGTTCGGATTTTTGAATGTTTGGGAACAGAACTCAGGCCGAACTATGCCCCCCCCCCAGACTAGTATAAATTGAGCATGATTTCTCCCATTTCAAAATTATATCTCAAGCTTTCAATCTTCTAAAGCTCTATACATTCTAAGCCATACACTTCCAAATATCTTTAGCCACAAACTTCATAAGCCCCAAGTTCCTCAGTGGGATTTAGCTAGAAGTTTTGTGCAAGAGTTGTAAGGTGTTTCCACTTGGAAAATTTCAAGTTTCACTTTTTATTACGAAGTGAGGTCTTTGAGCTCTTCGGATCAAAGCTTGTGTCTGTAAAGAAGTGAAAAGCCTTCGGATCAAAGATTGTGTTTCCACTGATAGTGGATTTCAACTCCGAGCTAGAGTTCTTGGACCTGGAATAGTCCTCCACGAGGGAAATAATGATAAAATTATTGTGTTTGTATTTTCTCTTCCTTAATCTATTCACTTTTTGCATTATTATTCTTTGATTATTTACTTTGTTAGTAGTTGCTTACATGACTTAGTCTTAATCAGTTTTAAATTGGTCACTAGAGATACAAAACTCTATTCACCCCCTCTAGAGTTGCCTACACATAACTTCATATGATACCAATCCAAATTCTTAACACTATCTACACAATGCACTAACTCCTACATATGGCACTCATTGCATACCCTCTTACCAAGGTACTCATGGATCTCCTCTATGCCTAATACACTAGCCACTAGGTTACCCGTATTCTGAATATCTATGATACTTGAGATACCCCATATCTGACACAAATACTCCTTCTATCTTGGTATCTAGATACAAACCCATGTACTAACACCTAACAATCACTATAGGATACTCAGTTGTATTTGGGTATCAATATAATATATATATAAATACTTTCTATCCACTATGACACTAACACACTAGACACTGCTATATTACACTGGTACCATTCTACCCATCATATAATTTACTGATACATAACTACTCCCTTGCTCTAATTCACTAACAAATGTGCCCAGACCTACTGAACTTACTCCTACACAGGTGACCCCTCTTTTACTGCCTCGAACACATGTACTCCTGATCTTATGATACTCCCTTATATACCCTACATCCATATTACACTGATACATCTAGCTGATACTATTGCCGATAATAACACTCACTAATACTAGACTAGCATGCTACACCTATCACATATTACTCATCCAATCTTGATATACCCTGAATACTTGCAAACTCTAGATACTCTTCATACATACACACTAACTCCATAACTATACTGGACACATGCACTTAATACTCTAGGAAACCAACTCCGAACTATACTCTGACACCTACCTTAGAACTATGGTTACAAATGGTACTATACTATGAGTTATTTACAGGCCTATACGCTAATACCTAATACTCATATACCCAATCAAGAACAACTCTCAAACTCACAAGCTATACTCCAAAAAATCAATACTGATACTCAACTTGACACCAACCTATCTACAAGTTACCAAACTACTGCACAATCCAAGGAAGATGCCTCAGGAACTAATGAAGGTGAAGCTCTATAAGGAACTTAACTAAAGATATCACTATCCAAGCTAGTAGGGCAATAGAACAAAATTCAATGATAATAATGTTGGAATGATAGAGATGATATGTTAAGAACTAATTTAAGATAAAATCTAATAACTTCATCCCTCTATCTGAAATCAAATTATCCAGAATTTTTGTCATGCCAGTAAGCATACCTGCGATAAACTATAGAGTCCATAACTAAGGTATGTACCTCTATAATCATGTTATCTAAAATCTCTGCCACGCCAACTAGTATATCTATAATAAACTCTAAATTCCATAACTAAGATATGCATATCCAAAATCAGGTCTACATTTTTGTCACGCCAGCTAGTATGGCTGCGATAAACTCTAGACTTCATAACTAAGGTAGACGATTACCTTTCTCATTATTTTCATCCAAATACGTCTTCAGAATATACCTCAATATAGTCCATAAAATTTACCTAGATGCAAGGATAAATTTTAACATCGAATATGTATAACGGTGAGGGTGAATAGAAACAAGTGAAAATAGATTCAAAATAGGGTTTATAGTAAGATTTTCAAGGGTTATACATAAATCTTTTAAGAAATCCTAATCTGTGATTGAGTACCATACTTCTTATAATCCACCAATCCTAAACTATTGCAGGCTCACAGTAGTACGACTAAGCCTAGGTACTACCATGATATTGTACTAGTTGTAAAGATGAGATCTTCATGGCCTACCATAAAAATGTGTCGCGATACGCACCAGGATAATCAGACATGAGTATTTGAGTACGTCCAGCCTACGCTGTAACATCACGGTAGAATGCTGTCTAGCTCATCAATATATAACTAACAATCTCACACAATAATATCCAACTCTATAAGGAGAACAATGATATATAATAATGATAATATGAAGAATAGGTAAACCATGATTATATGGCTTATAGGTAATGAGAAGTATGTACATAGAGCAAATAGGTATAACTCAATAAGTATGAAGTAGACAGGAAAGAACTGTAACTAACTATGTGTTTTGAAGTACTAGTTGCGATATATAATTGGCTTGAAAACTTGTACGATGTCTAAGACCTGGCTAATCATATGTGTGGTGAATGATTAGCTCTGATAATGTCTACACAATGTCTAAGGCTATGATCACATATCTTGCTAACACTTTCCTACCCAGACTAGTACAAAGGATCCAAATGATGACATGTTACGATACAAAAATCACATTAAACGGGCTAAATATGATACTATGATTATACGGTCTATAAGGTAATATGGGAAGTAACATCTCCTGACTGGGATCCAAAATATACCAATCTGTGCAACGTCGTGTCAGGAATCAAGTATAATATTACTAAATATATGTATCGTAGTAATTATCAAGTAAAGAAAACTATCAGAGAGCCTGTGGTCCTGAGCAAAGAACACAAATGAGTGTCCGAACTTGAGTCCAAGTAACATATATATGAATTTCTATTGTTAACATATGATTTGGAATTAACAGGCCTAATTAGTTCTATTTTAGGTTTCTAGGTCAATTCTAGGCCGACCGAGTAAAACTAGGTCAATACCTAATTTTGGGTTCTCAAATAACTATTTAATTGACCTATATACTTAAATTTGCTAATACTAGCTATTTCTAGGTTTTCTAAGTCAATACCTCGTATGTATAGGTATAATAGATATCATATATTATATATACAACTATCTAAGTCATAAATATAAATATCATATAGTATCTTAGATATATAACCAATACCTTACCTATTATCTTGACCAATATCCATTACCTAGCCCGTATCCTAATATCTTATCCCGTATCCAAGATACTACCTCGTAATATCCCACTACTTTGGTATCTTGGTATTCTAGATACCTTAACACTTACCTAATACTTGGGATACCTTAATATCTCATACTCACTCCAAGATATCTATTGGACAGTAGTACTCATAGCCAAACCCAATACCTTGATACCCTATCTTGTGATACCACTCAAGTTCCTATGGATACCCACAACTAGACTACCAAAATACCAATATCGTGATATCTTTATCTATGATGATACACTAACACACAACTTCACTCACATATGACACTCAACACTAATTCAATACTACACTAGATACTCTTTGTCACGACCCGCACCCGGTATAGGGGCACGAGTACGTGGGTACGTCCAGCCTACGCCACAGCATCGGCGGTAGAACGTTATCTCGTTCTTCTATACTATCTAACATCTCACACAATATGTACAATACCTGTCATGCCATCTCAACTCCAAATAGAGGAGCAAAATAATGATATACTAAAGGGTAGTCAATAGTCAATAACATATAAAAACTAAAGAAAGATTTAAGCACGATATGGAATAGAAAGAAAAGAAGTACAAGTCCCTATACATCACAGGTCCAACTCAACATCTAAACACAGCTCAAGATCTCAAAATAATAATACAATCCAAAGTCTAACTAGAAACAACTACTACAATATATGAAAATCTAAATAGCCTCAGTATTTGGCACTATATCCTCAAGTGACACTCCATCTGATAGCCCGTAGTAGGTGGGACACATCCTCACTAACCAATCATCTGAAAAATATATCCAGTCAGGATTGGAACAAAGTATAACCCAATAGCATTTCCAATTAATTGATAATGACTATAAACAGAAATAGAGAATATCATACAAGACAAGAAACAATGAACAATATCATACTATGGTAAAAGAAATAGGTAAACAAGAGCAATATGGTATACACTGATCACAATAAAATAGAACAAGGCAATAAAATAGAATATAGTGAAGAACTGCAACTATACTAAGTAATTGAAATACTAGTTAGATATGTGATCGGCTTTTAGATATGTGATCGGCTTGGGTTGAATATTGTCTACTTAACGTTGGATAAACATTGTTTAACTTAAACATTGAACATTGAACATTGAACATTATCTAGGCTTGATCACATATCTAGCTAACACTTTTCCTGCCCCCAATAAATAATCATGGATCCGATCATGACACGTCACGAACATGAATAAAATATGAGTAAACGAAGAACATGAATGTATACGACTAAACACGAGCACAAGAAATACCCGATGCACATGATAAAGTACATATGAAGGAGTATCCAAAGTATACGATAATGGGATGACATCTCCTGACAGGATCCATATAGTACCACTCTGTGTAACCACTATGTCAGAATCAAGTAAAATATTTCTAAATACTTGCATTATAGTAATTATCAAATAATGAAAACTATCAGAGAATGTACTTGCCTGTGGTCTTGAGCAAATAATGCAAGTCGATGTTCGAACTAGTGTCACACTGACCTATATATGAATTATCAATGTCAGAGTGTGTTTATGAGTCATAATAAAGCTTAACTAGCTCCTATTTAGGTTGTTTAAGTCAAACTAGGTCAAACTCCTAAATTGGGTTCCAAGTAATCAACTGAGTTGGTCTATATAGCTAATATAGTCAATACTAGGTTTATCAAGTCGTTCTAGGTTAATACCTTGCTAGTACCAATTTATAAGTCATACTAGTTAATATAGTATACTATATATCTATATAAACATAGAGGTATATATATCAATACCTAGTTGACCACTTAGTATCACAACCTACTCTAATATCTCAACCTATTAATTGGCTCATACATAACACTAACACCTATCCGTACTTAACCAATTACCTTCCTAATACGCTCAACACTTAGTATCAATCAAGCTAAAACTCAACCCCAATAGCGATAACTTAGTTATTAATAGTATTACCTTACTAGTTCCTTAACTTGTCAACATCCTGATAATATTTAACACCTCACTACCCATATATTCCTATACCTTACCAAGTTATCTAATACTCAACTTGGTATCCAAACTTAATGCTCTAACTCAATAATACCCTTCTCACTATCACTCACACTACACTTGTAGGTGCTTTCCATTCATTCACTCTTGCCAACATCATGTTTGTGTTTACAGTTGATGTGTACACATGTGCACTCAGTCTTCACAATCACTTCACCCCTCACTGCCTAGTATCTATTGTTACTGATACCCCTCACCAACTTCAAGTTGTAATTGTCCACCCCCATACCTGTGCACACATGTGCACAGGTCCTCTGCCCGAGCCTACATTTACTCTATTTGTAGCTGACTACTGCAGGCCTCAGCACTCACTAACTGATACTTTCCAAGCATATCTGAAACACCATGGTTACAAGATATATACAAGGTTGTACACATATTACACAGGTTTCCATAGACACCTTACACCCATTTGGCACTGTTGTGCACCAACTCAGTAATCATTAGCACAGTTCTCAGGTTCAGTCAAATGTCTATAACAATTAAACTAACAATAAACTATATCAACTACTATAACTACTAACTAAGACCATGTCTAATAAGACTAAAAAGGCAATATTCATGAGGAGGTAAAAAAATAATGACAATAAACCAACACTAGTTAATTATCTACACACCAAGATGGATACTACTCTATACTTAACTGATACACACTAGAACATCCTTAACACATACCCACAGACACAGTTGGCACAACTATTACCTTCACCCAAGTTGATACTGATACTTGGTATCCCTAGAGTGCAATCTTGTACACATACAACCCTCATCTAAAATTAACTAAGCTTCCCTCCCCCCCTTCTTAGTTCACTACTTACTAAGGCAGTATAACTCGAGCCCGGATACATCAACATACTACTCGACTTCCAATCTGGACATTGTAGATAATGCAAGCAACTCTGGCTCCTCACTTCTGCTGCCACTTGCTTGGTACTACTGTTGTTGATTTAAACTAGGCACCCAATATGTTATTACACCTCCAGTTCCCTTATTACTGCATCAGTGTACTGCAAGCTCCTCTCATCTTCATATTGCTCACTTGGTATCAATAATACCTACTCACTATATAATCTGCAGTTTCCTTCTACTTACCCTAGTGAACCTGGGAGCCCCTTTCCATTATCTATAGTTGCTACTAACTGTTATTTTAGAATAGTACATCACCTCCTCCTTAAACTTGCACATACTGACACACTTAGATTCTTATCTGAAACACACACACAATCACACTCCTGCACTATGCCCGATCATCACCCCAACACAATGCCAACACCAACACCAACTATAGCAGCACTCTGCAACTGCTGCTGCTTCGACCATATCAAACAGTAGCTACTGCCACTCGACCATACCAATTGTGCAACCCCAAACCCGACTACACCTATAGAATACAGCAACAATAAACCGCCTTCTAGCTACTGTACACAGACCACTCTCCATAGTCCACACTAACACACACTCTCACAATATATATATATATATATATATATATATATATATATAGCAATTTATATATAATACACCAATACAATACTTAATAGTATATACCTATGGTTTTATGATACATTAGAGCCCTATAGTCAAACACTAGGTGTGAAAGTCTACCACACTTAGGATACACACTCAATTGGAACACTAAAACCCAAATTCTCCATAAGTAATCAATCCTACACATATATAACATCTATACATGACCAAAGTAACTTGCTACAATAGAAATTGAAGAGAATTAAGTAAAACCCCCAAAATTGGGCCCCGTGCCGCACTATATCACGAGATATCTTGATACGGCCTACACGTATCCAATTGTGGACACGTACCTAGTCCCATAACCCCGATCTAAGTCTAATTAGATCTAATTGGTCCCATGACACACAATTGATGTGTCAAATTCGTAATTTTCCCAACATTGACACAAAATACCACATAACTTTCTCCATAGGCCTCCTATGAACCTAATTCAAATTCATATGGATAGCCTTAGTACATGGGAGGGTTCCTAATGATTAAATTATAGATTTAGAGTCTAATTAGAAAGGGAAAAAAAATAAATTATACCTATTGGGAGATGGATTTCCATTGAAATCTCCAAATTGAGTGTCAAGAGCCTTCAACTTGTAGATCCTTGCTCCTCATTGTAGATCCATGCTTTCTCCTTGTAGATCCTTGCTTCCTCCTTATTCTAATGGCCTTCAATAATTAATAAAAAAAGAATTGGAAAGAAATTTGGATAAAATTTGATGTAGGGATGAAGAAATTTGGAAGAGGAAAATTCTAGATCTAAATTTGGAATGAAGAAAAGAGAGGAGAAAGAGTCTCCACCCCCTTAAGTAGTGGCCGGTCTTGCCCCCTCTCCAAGGCACTATAAAATATCCACAATACCCCTTGGGGCTTGTCATAAAGAAACTAATTAAGAAGGAAAGGTTCTAGTCCAATTGGTTTAGCTAATTAATTCATCCTCCTAATGAATGGGCTTAATATTGGGCTCAATTCTAACTAAAATTAAATATTGGTCCATGGATCTAATCTAAACTAGTTGGGTCCACTAACACAAGTCCAAAATAAAATCTAACATCTAACATTAAATAAATAATACAATAAATAAATATTCAACATGCATAATATTTAATTAATTATAAAATGATCAAAATATTATTTCCTCTAAAGTGTGGTAGTGACAAGTCTTATTTAGGTCCACTAATGTCAAGTCAAATTAAATAGGCTAGCCCACTAATTAAATTAAATGCTACAAGTCTCTAATTAAATATAGCACTCTAATAATTAAATAACTAATACAAGCATCAAATAAATATACATGGCCCACTAATATTAATATTATATTCCTAAAATTAAATAACTAGGCCAAATTACCAAATTGCCCCAAGCTGGAAAAGTGGGGGTGACACTCACCCTTACATTCATTCAAATATCTTACATCAATACCATACTCTAGTATTTACAATACTTGAACACTCACCATACTTGATACTACACAACCATGCTTTCTACAATTACACTCACTCCATAATTTTACTCATGCATCAAATACTGCACAATTTTACTCATGCATCAAACACAGTGGTGCAAGTGACTGTCCAAACTTTTCTTCCTTGCAGACATAACCCAAAACTTCTACCTAATCTCATACTGCACAAAAGTGTGCAACCTACTGTTGTAAGGCCTTTACTGTGCTGCTGCTTCCTGCACCATTTATTTGGGTGCATGCAACTGCTGCTGTAAGGCCTTGCTGCCTGTGCGAAGATACTACAGTAGCTGCATCCACTTCTTGCACCTGTAGGTCCTTCTTTCACTTGTTGTTACTGTTGTTGTTCAATCCTCACTTGCCCCCCCCCCCCTTCAATACAAAAGCCTCATATATGCACCTGAACACAGACCTATGCTAAAAAGCAACCCTCACTGCTAGCTTGCAACACTTTCTCCTACAACTGCTCATGCGGGACTGAGCTCCCAAGCGCCTGTAGATAAGTCTGCACTCCTCACAGCAACTGCTCATAACCCCCTCTTGCACTCCAATACAACACCACCAATACATAGTACCAATATGTTGTTGGCTCATCCAGTCTCAGTCAACTTAATTTTGATAGTTAACTAAACTACGTATCGATAAATCATAATCTGAAGACTCAACATTGCTACATGCTAATTGTACTGCGTCATTCAAATATAATTTTTTACTTTATTTGAGTATAGGACTTATGTACATCGAGTCGCACTGGCATAACCCAAAGTCCACTCAAATAAACCATCGAATCTATCCACCAAATCAGTCCAAATTTGTCACGACCCGCACCCAGAATTTGGGGCACGAGCACGTGGGTACGTCCAGCCTACGCCGCAGCATCGACGGTAGAACGTTGTCTAGGTCACAATACTAGATAATCAATCTCACACGAATATCCAACTCCATAAGGAGACACATGTATCACAATATAATATGGAAATACTCAAACACAGAAACTAAAGCACGATAAGATATCGAAGAAATAAATGAAATACAACACAAGTCTAAATAAAAAAAATAGTTTAACCTGCAAACAAAAACATCCAAGTCTCCAAGTATGCCGGAAATAAGTCCTCTAAGTCACAGTCTGGAAAAATATTTCCAGTCAGGATGGAGCAAAGTATACATTGTTACCCATATCATTCACAAATTCATGTTCCTATACACTGTTACCCATATCAACTAATTACTAGTCCACAAGATATCCATGGATACATCCACATTACACACACCTGTCTATTAATACCAAAATCCAATACCAAGAACCTCTAACACAACCATAGGTCAAATGATGCATCCAAAGTTTAATACTCATATCCCTTGGTACCACTGTTTCTACTACAAGCACACCCACTACTAACTCTCTTACCTACTGCAATTGTTTATACAAGATGTTCTTATCACTCAAGTGCACGCCAAGTGCAACACAACACACTAAGTACTGCTCCCTCTAATACATCTTTAGATGGACTCCTAAGTCAGTTTACAGTGCCATCTCAGGCATGCTCAAGCCAACAGATCCTTACACATGCACTTCATCCACTTACATTTCTTACCCACCATAAAATTTTATCCTCAAAATAAAACCCTCAAAATTTAATTTCTCGAACAATTTAAATTAAAATGCATATACTTTCCTCAAAAGTCAAATATTCAAATATTGAAATAAAATTTAATCACTTCTAAAAATCTTTATAGCTTTGACTATGTTTATTGAATTGAATTTGAATCCTCAAAAAAATTAATAACATAAAATCTCAACTCCTCAAAAATTCTTAAAAATTGAAATTTATTTCCAATCTTCAAATTATAAATTTAAATCCACATCTATCTAAGTATACATATAAATACCCACAGTCTCTAACACACAAGATACACACAGATACACCAATTATCTACAACCTCAACTGTGTACTGAATATTGCACTGCCTGGATTACTTGCACTATTACTTCTAATAATTTTCTATCCATATTAACTGACACACCAATCTAATATTATCACATGAAGTACTTACTATTACTAGCACAGTTCTCAACTAATCCTTGATATAGAAACACCAGCACTCTTGGTATAGTAATACTAGCTTCATCATTAGATTACCTCATCACACTCACTAGAACTCATGATCACTTGCACTTTCTATAATACACATGTTTTACTTCACTCTTAAAGGCAGGCATATGGTTCCATATCTCGATTGATGTATACGTATCTTCTCTTAAATCTTTTACAGACTGATACACTAATTAGTGATATACTATATATCTTCCATTACCAATCTTGATATTTCTCAACCCATGGCACACTATTGAAATTTTCTAATACTCATGCTTCCACTTTCATGAACTTTCACACTGACACTCATCATTCACTGTGCATCTTGTACATAATTTTTAGATACTCTTCCATCTATTACTTCCAACACATTACTGGCCTCAATATCAGGTGATACATCCATCACTAGTTGTATACCGGTACACTCATATCAAACCACATATCAAGGCCCTACTTTTATCTGTAATACAAGTCTCACCACTTAGCATAATGTATTCTTATTCCCTCACACTCTCATATTCACTTATGGGTACCCTCCTACTTTGGCACACTCATTAATACCCTTTATGCATATACATTTCTTTACTCTTAACACACCCAAGTATCAACCATTAATTGAATATCATGCTCCATTAATTTTCTTGATACTTAATTATTTACATGAATTACCCAATTACATGAATTCATGACTATCCAGGACTGGCATGCTTCCTCTGATACTAACTCCTGGAACTATCACTGATACTCTTTACTCCTCCTTCTACCTATAGTAATAATACTAACTATAATGGCACATATTATAGAACTATTGCTACAAGGTACTACTCTATGGGTTATCTCTAGATCGATGCCTACTGCTCACATATCCAACCAAGAAATACTTACAAACTCACAAGCCACACTCTCAACAGTCAATACTGATACAAGACACAACACACTAATAAGAGACCCTAATGGAAAGAAGCTCTATAAGAAACTGGACTAAGGACTGAAGGTATCTCTACTGCTAGCAAAAAAAATAATGGAACAAATCCTATAATAACAGAAGTGGATAAGTATTGAGATGATACTTTAAGAACAAATTTAAGATACAACCTGATAATCATACATGTCTGTCCGAAATTATGACACTCAGAATCCTCGCCACACCAGTAAGCATAGTTGCGATAAACGATAGGTTCCATAACTAAGGTATGCAACTCTATAATCACATCATCTAGAATCCTCGCTACGCCAACCGGTATGGCTACGAGAAACTCTAAATTCATAACTAAGATATGTACATCCGAAGTCAGGTTCCTACATTTCTGCCACGACAGTAAATATGGATGCGATAAACTCTAGGCTCCATAACCAAAGTTGGCATTTTATCTTTCTCACTGTCCTCATCAACATATGTCATCAGATGATACCGTAAATTTAGTCCGTAAAGTTTATCTCGATATAAAATCAAACTTAACAACGATACTAAGAACTAATTTTACAACTGATCAATAAGAATCAAATTCAATAGCAACAAGTGAGAGCGGACGGAACAAGAAAAAATATTTAAATTGTAAATTACAATAAGATTCTCAAGGGTCATCCCAGGAATCTCTCAAGTAATTTGTGATTGAGTATCCTCTCTCATCCTAGTATCCTATGTCCTATATCCTATCACAGGCACGCAGTAGTGCAACTAAGACGTTACACTATCGTGATATCGCTCTAATTGCGAAGCTCAACCTGCATGGGACACCACTAAAAATGTGTCACGACCCGCACCCAAAATTTGGGACACGAGCATGTGGGTACGTCCAGCCTACTCCGCAGCATCGACGGTAGAATACTGTCTAGGTCACAATACTAGCTATTCAATCTCACACGAATATCCAACTCCATAAGGAGACACAGATATCACAATATAATATGGAAATACTCAATCACAAAACCTAAATCATGATAAGATATCGAAGAAATAAATAAAATATAACACAAGTGTAAATAACAAAAAATAGTCTAACCTGCAAACAATAACATCTAAGTCTCCAAGTATGCCGGAAACAAGTCCTCTAAGTCGCAGTCTGGAAAAATATTTCCAGTCAGGATGGAGCAAAGTACAAACACTAATAGCAGTTTCATGTATATTGACAAAAACTATAATACAGTGTAAAGAAAAACAAGATGGATATAATACTAGAAATAAGAGATACTTGTGAGTATGAAATACTAGAAATAGAAATACTGGAGCATATGTCATCATCAATGGTGCAACTAGCAATGAACAGATATACATGTGCATACTAGAACAATAAACTAGAATATAAGTAAATACTAGAACAATAACTAGAACATGGAGAAATGTTAGATCAATAAACTAGAGATACATGTAGAGACTATCTAGCTAAGTGTGTAAAATATCAGCATATCATGTGATCGGCTTGGGACAGATCAGGCTTGTTACATATGATTAGCTATGATTCATGTAAGGTCAGGATAACCATCCAGATAGCTATAATGGAAGCAATAGTCAGGCTAATCATATGTAACAAGCTATGAGGCATGTAATGGTCAGGCTGTACTGACGTGAGGTGTGGGTGAGCTATGATGCATGTAGAGTTGGGTATGATCACATAATCTACTAATATTTCCCCATCCCCAGCTAGCACGATGGATTCCAATCACGACTCCTTGTGACAAGTCTCGATGATGCCAACTCGTGTATACATAATGTCAGAATTATGTACGCCATATAACTAGAATCATAGAGATAATCAACATAATAAAAACTGTCAGAGAATGTACTCGCCTGTGATCATCTGCTTGGAAATACCAATGTCCTGTTTTCGAAGTCTTGTCTGAATAATCTAACAGTCCTATAGACATATCATATAATATAATATAGCATCAGTCAATAGACTAACACACAATCAATATAAATACACTGAACTCAGGGGCTACTCTAGGTATGATACTGGTCAACTAGCAGGGTCAAATGTGCGTCTAACTGCATGGGTGTTATGTCTTCAATTGATGTACAAAATTAGACAGTCGACTCACTAACACGTCTAGCCAGTACGTCAGTGTACACAAGGCGGTCAACTCAAAATATTCAGGGTCACATGGTCAATGTAAATACGGGATATCCGTAATTATACTAGGGTCATATAGTATATATATACAGTTATACATATTACTAGCATATAATTAGTTATATAAATACATCCATATATTTATATATATATCAATTAATTATAATACTCATACGCATACGTATATGCATATGAGTCATTGGTTTTACCGACACGGGTCTAAAATCACATCCAACTAAATCGGTCATGAAGCAATACTAATCCCTAATACTATTCACACATGCACACACATAAAATTACGAAGGAAGAGGGGACAGGTATGAACCTTGGCGGGCACGCACGGGGTTAGTGATGACGACGATGACGACGATGATGATAATGACGATGATGACGACGGTGATGATGATGACGACCATGACTACGATGTTGATGATGAAGGTAATGATGATGGTGATAATGACAAAAGGTGATGATTGGTGATAATGATGATGATTATGATGATTATGATAAAGGTGATGATGAACAGGGTCGAGGCTTGCTGCTGGACTCCGGCGGCTCAGGCAAGCAGAACGGTGGTCGGTTTTCAGGTGTCGACGGGAGGAGATGGGTGGAGATGGGTGATCGGGTTGTAGGAGGTTCCGTTGTAGTTCAGGCGGAGGTCAGCAGGGGAGAACAACGGGGTTGTGTCATGGAGGAGATCGGAGAAGAGAGGGAGAGGATGGTGAAGTCGGCTGTTTGGCCGCTGTAGTCGACGGAGAGGCGGTTCAGGCGAGGAGGATGAAAGTCGTCGAGGAGGGTGAGGCATGGTGGTACGGGGAATCAAGGCTCAGGCGAGGTCGGGTCTACGAGCAGGGATGAGGAGAACGTCGGGTCGTCTGGCCCAGCGAAAAGACAGGATGATGAAAGTAGTGGGTTGGCGGTGATGGCAGGTGCTGTCGGGTGGAGGAGAAGTCAACGAGGGTGGCTTTGTCTGGCCGGGGCTCGTTGGGGTCTTGTGGAGATGGGAGGTTGCCGCTGTTGACCGGGGACGTCGGCTCGGAAAGAAGATGATGGAGGACGAGGAGGAGGAGGTCGGGTGGCTTGCTGCCCGGCGGTAGGGAATGGCCGGAGTTGGCCGGGGAAGAGGAGGGTGAGGGTGATGGAAAAATAGTTTAGGTTTATGTAGGTTGAAGAAGGAGGATGGTAATGGTGATGTAAATTAAATGATGGAGGAGTTTTGCATGAGGAGGAGAGGTTGATGGTGACATACTAGGGATTAGGGCCAGCTGTGCCTAGGGATGGGGTTGGCATTGGGAAAGGGGTTAGGCTATATATATATATATATATATATAGGAAAGGGGTGTGTGTGGTGTAGATGATGCTCCCTTTGAATGTATGGCCAAGATTCATCATGAGGGAGAGAGTACAACAAAAGGGGAGAGAGGGAGAGAGAGTTGAACGGTCAAAGGGAGGAGGGGGTGATTTCTTCATATGCCTTGACCAATAGGATGGTGACACCTCATTGCATTTTTTGTATAAAAGTCCTCAATAATTGAAAAATTGCACAAAAGTGGGTTTTTGGATTAAATGAGGGAAAATATCATGTTTGGTGTGATGTAGTGGATGAAAAGGGTATATGGTATTTAGTATGAGTATTGAGGGTGTGAATAGGGGTTTGGTTTGGTGTTGGCTCTAGTTTGGGTTAAGTTGGATCCTTACACCAATTTTAATTAAAATTAGTGTAAATGGTGTTCTTAAATTAATTAGAAATATATGGAACTAAAATTAGGTGGGACAAAAGTGTCATGGACGTAGATGACTCAGAGTAGAATATTATTATAATTTGGGTTGCACAAAATGGGTCGAGATTGTGTCTCCAATTTTAATTGGAACGCACAAGGATACAAAGTTGAATTTATTTAGAATTAAAAATAAACGTCCATGACGAATATTGTGCGACTAAAAAGAAGCACAAGAGAGCATATTTATGAGTTACACAAAGATCAGAATAGAAGGCGGGCACGTCTAGGACAAAGGTATGAAATTTGTTGGAAGACAAAAGCTAGAGTACCGCTCCAAATATCGAAGCAACGGTAAGGTACAATAATTAAATAAAATCACAATAATAAATTACAACCTCAATAATTAAATCCCAAAAATACTAATTAAAATCCATAATCCTATAATTCGGTCAGGGGTTCATCTAGTGGGCTTCTAGGTCTAGTCTACTAACTCATACATTAAGAACACTATATATAATATATATATATATATATAAATACACATATCATGCAATTATAAATATGCACAATACTTATAATAATTAAGAGACAAAAATACCCCTATTTTAGAATATGGTAGTGACAAAATTCAAACCCAAACCTTACTAGAATAGGTAATTGAACTCGGACCAAATTCGTGTCAAACTCGGACCAAACTCGGTCATATATTTAGTATGAAATCACCCCCAGTTATTAAACCCCTGATTTCCTGCCCAAGTTCAAAATTTTGAATTAAAATCTACCAGAACTCTGTCCGAATTATGTTTGCCAATACATTATAAATATGATTGAATTTCATACTCTCAACATCTCATCCCATTCTACATTCTTCAATCCTTTAGTAAGAAAATACTTGAGCCTCAACTTTTACATCTCCAAGAGCAACTTCCTAGCCTTCTAAGTGCCAAGTGCGGTCTTGGTCTAGAAGTCTATAATAGTTGTAAAGAGCTTGGCTCAACTAGTTTCCTCTTTTATGCTATAAAGTTGCGAAACTTTGGATCAAATCTCATGGTTGTAAAGATGTTGCAAGGCTTCGAATCAAAGCTTATGATTCACTATTGGTGATTATAGTAGATACATCTCCAAGCAAGAGTTCTCGGACCTAGACTAGTCCTCTTAAAGGGAAACTAGGATAAAAGATCGGTGTTTACGTTTGCTCTCTCTTACCCTTACTGCTTTATATTATTATCTTGTATATACACTGTTAATAGTTAACTGCCTTCACTCTGCTTAATTTTTAATTGGGTAGATTATTCCGCTGTACTCTATTCACCCCCCTATAGAGTTTCTCAACGGTCTTTCAATTGGTATCAGAGCAAGTTCTCTTGATATTGGCTTAACATCCCAAGAGACTTATGGCAATTGTTAGATCTATCCACACCAATAATGTTGAAGGCCAGTCCATAAATATACCGCCCTTATTTGACGGTACTAACTACACGTACTGGAAGACACGTATGAGCTTTTATTTGAAGTCACTCAATTTTGACCTTTGGGTTATTGACTTCACTTTGGTAGATAAACCAGAGAAGCATTTTCTTATTTCATTACCAAAATCAAGTCCAGATTGAGCAGTTCGATTAGCCTTATAATAAGCCTAAGATTGTACAATATTCAATCCATACCAGCATACAAAATCTCCATATTCCCAATCTAGTTGTCGAAAGCGTCATCTAATCTTGCATCCTCTGGTAAAATCAAACGTTCGACCGATGTGTCGGGTTCATTCTCAGTAGCCATACCAAAAAGGAACCAAAGCCAACAGAGGAGATATAAGAAGCCACATAGAATAGTCGTAGATGGCAACCTTGTAGAGAAATCTCATGATAAGTACACAAATACTGAAAAAAATATGCTAGTCTTGATGCTAAACTATTAACGCTCTATTATGTACTGTATGCATAACTGAATTTAACAGGGTCTCCACTTGTGGCACTTCGTACGAAGTTTGAAAACTTCTTGAGATCACTCATGAAGAAATGTCACAAGTGAAGGAATCAAAAATAAGTCGACTGACACATAAATATGAAGCATTTAAGATAAAGAAAAATGAGACGATCACTCAAATATAACAAGGTTCCTCGACATCGTCAACCCTCTATCCTCTCTTGGCAAGGAGTACAGCAATCACTAGAAGATTCGTAAAGTACTCAGAGGACTTACCAAGAATTGGAACCCCAAGGTTACTTTAATCATAGAAGGAAATGATCTCACCACTCGAGATGCTCATGGGCAAGCTGATGACTCACGAGCTAGATCTCAAGGAATTCGAAGATCCCACTCCAAAAGAAAAAATAATTGCTTTCAAGGAGCATCACAAGATGGTCACCAATTATGACTCTGATGACGATGAATCTCAAGATGAGGAAGTTGCCCTGATCACCAGGAACTTCAAAAAAATTTTAAAACTTAAGAGATCAAAGAAGAAGGAGCTCAATGACAACAGTGATGAAGAGCCTATATGATACAACTGTAAGAAGATAAGGCATATAAAAAAATATTGCCCAACCTTAAAGAAAGAAAATTGCCACGATCACTCATCCAGAAGAACATTATCAAGAAACTATGCAAATACTAGCATCTAGCATTAAAGCAAAGCTAGTGAATCTGAAGAAGAGAATCATCGAGAAGCAGCAAACCTTTGCTTCATGGCACTAACTGATTAGGTAACAGATAAAAATACCTATGATGATTTTACATTTGATGAGCTAGGTAATGCCTTTTAGTGATCTGCTTGATGATTTTAGAAAGCTTAGGAATAAATACAAGCATGGTAGAAAAGATATTCAAGATTATCAAACTGAGATAGAGAGACTTACATCTTTACTAAGTGAAGTAAATGATACTTCTTACGATTCAAAAGAGAATTCTAGACTTAAGATTAATCTCCAAGAGGCACTTGCCAGCATTGACAAGAGCTCTCAAGTAAATACTAAACTTAAGGAAGAACTCAAATCTGAAAAGAATAAGTATTCCATTATTGTTCGTAGAGCAGATGCTCTTACTGCTAAATATGATGAAGTGTATGCTACCTATAAAAGATTAGAGATTAGATTTGGTAAATAGGGTGAACAAACCCCTACCTAACATAATACGAGACACGTACCAAAAATAATGAGCACTCACAGCTATGTTCCTACCTACAAGCATAATGCTTCATGCAATCATACATGCAGAACACATCATAACACTACACACTATCATGCACGTAGAACTCAACATGCTTCACATAATCATGCATTCTACTATAGATATCCACATAAACCAAAAAGAACTGCTTCACACACTCATATCTATCAAGTTGCACCAAGCACCAACAACACAGCTATATGTTACTACTGTGGTAAGAAATGACACATATCTAGATTTTGTAGAACTAGAAAGTTAGTAAATATGAATATTTATGCATGGGTACCAAAGACTAACATAGCTGGACCCTCAAAGAAATGGGTACCAAGGGTTACATCTATAATTCGTTTTGTAGGTGGACCAACCCTCTCATGCTAGAAGCAAGTGGATTCTCGATAGTGGTTGCTCAAGACATATGACTGGTAATGCTAACTTATTTGCAATACTATCGATGAAGAAAGAAGGATGTCTCCTTCACAATAACCACAGAGGATATATTATTGGTAATGGTATTGTAGGTATTCCTTCTTATCATGTCATTAAAGAAGTTTGTCTAGTAACGAAATTAAAATATAACCTACTCAGCATCAGTAATCTAGCTGACCATGGTTATGGTATTAACTTCGTGAAAGGCAAGTGCTCTATATATGAAAGATCCACAGGTAATGTTATTTTGAAGGGATTAGGAAAGATAATATATATTTTTTCTATCTTGCAAAGGACATTAACAATGCGAACATATGTATATACACCAACAAAGATAACAGCTGGCTATGGCACATGCTTCTAGGACACGCAAACATGGACACTATTGCAAGACTGCCCACAAAGAAGTTGGTAAGAGGCTTACCGAAGATTAACTTCAAGAAAGATATGGTATGTGATGATTGTGAAAAGAATAAAGCTACTAAATCTTTCTTTAAGTCAATCAACGGTATAAGTACCTCTAGACCACTACAACTCTTGCATATGGACTTATTTGGACCTAGTACAGTCGTCAGTCTTGGCGGTAAGCTACATACTTAAGTCATTGTTGATAATTTTTCTAAATATACATTGGTTTATTTTCTTATAAACAAAAATGAAGTATTTTCTGAATTTGTCACTTTTTGCAAAAAGGTTCAAAACAAAAAAGGTTTCTGATTGCTCATATCTGAAGTGATCATGGAGGCGAATTCAAAA
This sequence comes from Iris macrosiphon, assembly GCA_036927795.1. NCBI lineage: Eukaryota > Viridiplantae > Streptophyta > Magnoliopsida > Asparagales > Iridaceae > Iris > Iris macrosiphon. The sequence continues at coordinate 75,238,379 of JAYESA010000007.1, read as the reverse complement.
ATAGTGATTTCAAGATTTTGCAATAAAAAATAGATTTTCTAATGAATTTTCTTGTCCTAGAACTTCTCAACAAAATGGTGTTGTGGAGGGAAAGAATAGAACTCTTGGCTATATGGCTAGAGTCATGTTACTTTAGTATAACCTTTCGAAATACTTTTGGGCTGAAGCTGTAAGTACAGTATGCCTTGTTTTGAATAGGATACTTACTCGACCTATATCGAAGAAAATCCCCTATGAACTTTGGTTTGTAGAATCTTAACTATTAGTTACTTTAATATTTTTGGTTGCAAATGCTTTATTCTCAATACTAAATAACCTAGGGAAGTTTGACTCCAAGGGATTCAGAGTATTCAACAAGCAATCATTGAATGTTGAAGAATTAATCAACGTTATATTCGATGAACTCAACAATCAAGTACCAAACGACTGCGATGATGAAAGTACTCAACCCACAACCAACAAGACTTATGAAGATACAACCGGTACAAGTGGTCCAGAAAGTCAGCCAAGGAGACTGAAATTATCTATAAATTATCTAGAGGACTTGATAATAGGTGATGTATCAAAAGTTGTAAGTACACATTCTTCAAATAGAGATACCATTATAAATGTTGCTTTTATTTCTCAAATAGAACTAAAGAATATAGGAGAGGCTTTTGCTGATGAATTTTGAATTTCTGCTATGCAAGAGAAACTCAACTAATTTGAAAGTAATCAAGTTTGGGAACTTGTTACCAAACCTAATGATTATCCGATCATTGGTACTAAATGAATTTTTTGAAATAAATTAAATGAGGATGGTTCAGTTACACGCAACAAAGCATGTCTCGTAGTTCAAGGTTACAACCAAGAGGTAAGCATTGACTACGATGAGATCTATGCTCTGGTTGCTAGACTAGAATCTATCTGAATGCTTTACGCTTTTGCCAGTTTTTACAATTTCAAACTTTTTTCAAATGAACGTTAAAAGTTCTTTTCTAAATGGTTTCATAAAAGAAGTTTTTGTTAAACAACCCCTTGGCCTTAAAGATTTCAAATATCTTGACCACGTATTCAAGCTACGAAAGACTCTATACGGACTCAAACAAGCCACACGAGCTTGGTATAAGCATCTTAGCTCCTTTCTACTTGGAAACAGTTTTTCAAAAGAAAAAGTTGATACTACCTTTTTTTATAAAATCTTTTGCACTCTTTATTAGTGTAAATATATGTAGATTATATCATATTTGGATCTACTAATGAGATACCATGTAACGAGTTTGCTAAGTATATGTAGAGTAAATTTGAGATGAGCATGGTGGGAAAACTAACATTCTTCCTAGGATTGCAAATCAAGCAAGATTCACAAGAAACTTTCACCAATCAGGCTAAACACACAAAAGATTTGCTCAAAATATTTGACATGGACAATGCAAAGCCAATTGGAACTACAATGGCAACATCCACCAAACTTGACCTTGATGAGCGGTAAACCTACAAATATACGTAAGTATCGTGGTATGATTGGTAGTTTGTTATACCTAACTGCTAGTCGTCCAGACATCATGTTTGTTGTATTTCTTTGTTCAAGATATCATGCTAATCCTAAAGAATCACATATGTGCGCAGATAAGCGTATCTTCAGATACCTTAAAGAAACTTTATCGGCATGCTTATGGTATCCCAAAACCACGTCCTTTAACCTTACTGCTTACTCGGATGCTAATTTTGCTGGATACAAAGTCGATCGAAAAATTACCAGCGACACATGTCATTTTCTAGAAAAGTCTCTAGTATCCTGGTTTAGAAAAAAGCAAAATTCTGTTGCTTTATTAAAAACTGAGGCCGAGTATATCGTCGCATGCCTTTGCTGTGCACAAATTTTATTGATGAAGCAAACCCTAGAATACTTAAATCTGCACTACAAGAATATTCATATTCTCTGTGATAACACTAGCACTATTAATCTAACCAAAAATTCAATATGCCATTCACGCACTAAGCACATAGAAATTAGACATCATTTTCTAAGGGATCATCAACAACACAGAGATATTTGTTTGGAATATATGGACACGAAAAATAAATTACCAGACATATTTACTAAAATTTTAGCTGAAGATCGATTCAACTTTATTCGTCCAGAATTAGGTCTTTTAGATTCTGATAAAATATAAGAATTGTAAGATGCTTTAAATTCTTGTTTAGTCTAATCTATTTAAAGTTATGATAATTTGGATACAATCGGAAAGGACCCTTCTGTCAATAAGGTGTAAATAACTTAAGCGACACGGTATTTAAGTGTCTTCGGACCACCGCTAGCTGGGATCCGGCCCCTACAGTTACTCTGAGATAATCTGACTTACAACGATTTATGATCTGATAAAGCCTATTTATCACTTATTATTTGTATTTATATCAAGTCAAGAAAGGTAAAATATCGATTAAAGTTGCATTGTGAATCTGGACATAAATAAAAATAGAATTCGGACCGAACTCGGGCCGAGCTCGGACCAAACTCGGGTAGCATTATTCCAGAATATTCTTGTTATTAAAACAGCTTCCAAAATTAAGGTTTTTGCTGGTCTATTTATACATCCTTTCGTTGTTAAACCTTCAGACCAACGAAAAACTACATCATTCTCCACAAAAAGCCTAGTTGTTCCTTCCTAAACCTTTCACTTTATGGCGCCTAAAAGAAAGTTAGAACCCTTTTCTGATTCTCTTTTTTGTCCCATTATGCCAAACATCGAAGAATTTGATGGTTTCGTCTTTAGAAACCTAGAAAACTCTATTGATTAGTTTAATGATTTCTTCAAAAGAACTATTTGTTCCGGCCATCATATTGACTTCCACCACTATAATGACTATCTACCTTTCAAAAATTCTAACTTGAAGAATTTATTGCAAGCTTTTCCCGTATATTTTGCAATGCAATACAAATGTTCTATTGCAACTTACCATATGAAAATGACACTATCACTTCTAGAGTTCATGGTATTCTTATTGAATTCGATGGAAATGACTTGGGTAAAATCTTACGCATTCATGCTGAAGGTAGACCCCTAGTCAACATTACGCAAGTTCAATTTGAACACGACCTAACTCTAGAATCTTTCAAAAATATCCTTTGTGCCCCTCATGAATACCCACTGGCAAATTTCATGCCTATTATCTGAATTGTCATTTCTTTGAAATGCATCGTATCATCATTTCTATATTTCTACCTAAGAATACTTACTTTGATGACGTCTCTTACTTAGAAATGCCAACCTTATACCATCTGCATTTCTCCATTCATTTTAATGTTCTACCAGACCATCATCTCTAAAATGGTTCAATGAGCAAGAAAGGACATCCACTACTTTACGTCATGTACTTGTCAACAATTTTTTAGCTACTTTGGTATTCCTTTGGATACTTGCCCACATCTCAATGAACCTTTATTCCTTAATAGAGTTCGTAGGATTCAAATATCTTTACTTCTACCTTATAACTCGTCTTCAAACTCTAATACATCTTGCTGATTCCTTTCCTAGTAATGCTGAACCACCACAAATCTTAGAATATATCTTCACTCTGTTGCGTGATCGCTTCCACAAATAAGACGAACGCTATCGTATTTTTGATCACCGACAAACTCTTCAGACTCAGGCCCTTGAAAATACCTTGATAGATATCCAATATACCTCTCTCTCAGCACCCAACCGGACCATTTCTGATTCTCTGGAATCCCAACCAACCAAGATATCGCATTGCTCACTCCTATGTTCAGAGGTATTTGGATCCAACCGATGCTTTCTTTGATCCAAATAGAACAACTGAACTTGATGATGAAGATGAAGATGAAGATGAAAATAAAAATGAAAATGAAAATGAAGATGATAACTATATGCTACAATGGATTTGAATGTTTTAGGCTTAGATTAGTTGATCTACTATTATGTTCCTAGTAAACAACTTTTATTGTATGATTTTCTTTTTAAGAACTATTGTTTAATAAAAGCAATAGATTTTACTATTTGCCATTAATTGTTGGTTCTTCTTATTATTGTTATTCTATAACTGTTTCACTCTTTTTTTTTTTTGTCATAAGTAATATCTCACCGATTTTGGGAGAGCACGCCATTTCGATCAAATGACAACAGGGGAGAAGAATAACATGACACTATTTTGAAAAGAAGATAATACTTGACTCAGACTCGGACATTGACTTCAGTATATCAAATTGTTCCATAAACTACTGGGAAACCTTGCACACTCAAAGACTTGCAATATCATTCATAGTTTGTTAATTATCAAAATGGGGGATATTGTTAGCCCATCCGGTCTCAGTCAACTTGATTCTGATAGTTAACTAAACCATGTACCGTTATGTCATAATCTGAAGACTCAATAATGTTGCTATATGTTGATTGTACTGTGTCATTCAAATATAGTTTTTTACTTTATTTGAGTATAGGACTTATGTACATCGAGCCACACTGGCATAACCCAAATTCCACTCAAATAAACCATCAAACGTATCCACCAAGTCAGTCCAAATTCAAACACAAACCTTACTAGAATAGGCAATCGAACTTAGATCGAATTTGTGTCGAACTCGGACCGAACTCGGTCACCTATTTAGTATGAAATCAACCCAATAATTAAACCCATGATTTCTTGTCCTAACGTTCGAAAATTTGAATTAAAATCTATCCGAATTCTGGCCGAATTCTATTTGCCAATACCCTATAAATATGATTGAATTTCACACTCTCAACATCTCATCCCATTCTATATTATTTAATCATTTAGTGAGCAAACACTTGAGCCTCAACTTTTCTATCTCCAAGAGCAACTGTCTAGCCTTCTAAGTGCCAAGTGTGGTCTCGGACTAGAAGTCTACAAGTGTTATAAAGAGCTTCGCTCAACCAGTTTCTTCTCTCTTGCTATGAAGTTGCGAGACTTCGGATCAAATCTCGTGGTTGTAAAGAAGTGGAAAGCCTTCGGATCAAAGCTTGTGATTCACTATTGATAATTATAGTGGTGTTTGTGTTTGCTCTCTTACCCTTACTACTTTATATTATTGTCTTTCATATACATTATTAATAGTTAACGACATTCACTCTGCTTATTTTTTAATTGGGTAGATTATTTTACTACACTCTATTCACCCCCTATAGAGTTGCCCTACGGTCCTTCATATGTTCCACACACACAATCCCCATTTATACCAAGAACAACCCCAACCAAATCCATGATACTAACACTAATATCCCTTTATACACATGTATCATCCACTACACCACCAATACAAACCCCTATGCCAAACGCATGGAAACACTCAAAACACACCAAAATCTATGACACTAACACAACAATATGAGATACCAACACTCATGATACTCATCCGCACTCAATACCAATTAGAACCCCTATATATATATATATATAGTGGATATGAGCCATAGGCTCATATTCCTATATGAGTCATGCACATATGGACCAATAGGAATGGATTCCTACACCCCATGTGCACTAGTACACTCCATTCCTATTGGTCCACATGTGCATTAGCTCATGTAGAAATATGAGCCTATGGCTCATATCCCTTTTTTCATATATATATATATATATATATATATATATATATATATATATATATATAATATGACATGAAAATAGCTAGAACAAATAAATTTAAAGCAATATAGAGAAATTGACATAAATAAAGCACCAATACATGAAAAATTATCAATTCTAACCATGTGTATCATGGCGTACCATGACAAGGGCACAACTTATCCAATTGTAGACACTAGGACACAAGAACATTAGAAAATACCAATACATTATCCAAAAGCCTAGATCTAATAGATTTGAGTCATCTAACACCTAGATCTACCATTAGAAGGTTATTTCCACCTATGAGAGGATTCCTATTGGCTCTATTTGGGTTACTACCATAAAAATTAGGAAAAAAAAGAATTTATCTATTGGGAGTTGGATCCCAATGAATCTCCAAATATTTTGACACGAAAAGGGTGAGTTGGACATGGTCTTCCTAGCTTGGGCTCCTCTCCAAGCTCCTCTTATGCTCCAAGTCCTTAGATCTTCATTGGAAAAGGAAATGAGAATGAAAAAGGTTAATTTGGGGGTGGTGGAGATGGAATTAGGGCTTAAAATTTTGGTATAGAATTGGTAGAGGATGACTTGAGGAGGAATAAGAGTTTATGGAATGAAATAAAATGAGAAAGAGGAGGCTAGGGCCGACCACCTATTGGGAGTTTGAGGGATGCCAAAATTGCTAGTTTGCCACTCCACTCACTAATATGTTATGCCCCGGTCCCAAAGTATGTAGGACCAGCACGTGACAATGCCAGCTGGCATACATATGTAGGCTACTCCAATGTATGGAACCTATGATGCATACTTATATTGTAATTTGGGTTCTAACTCATCAAGTGTAGCGAATGGTCACTGATGAGAACATAAAATATCATATTTTTATTCCTTAATGTATACTCCTTTATGCTCATTTAATGTCTAAAGATACTCATTATTTTTATATTTTGATCTAGGATACAATTGGAGTCACTAAAAGCAAAATGGAGCTAATTATCAATTCTGGACAGTTCTGACACCTTGTAGAAAAATGGTCATAACTTGCTCATCCGAAGTCCAATTGAGCTGATCCAAATTGATTCGGAAAGCTAAGTGATATAGGCACAATTTTGCTGTTTTGATTTTCCCGAGATTCTGGCTACATCATGGACCAAATCACGCTTGAAGTTGAGACAACTATGCTGTGCACAAAAAGTGGAGTTGATATAACCATTTCCCAACTTATTCAAAGATTTTATTTTATTGTTGGGTTGTTGTAACTCTTAGAGGATTTTTGGGAAGATATTGTGATCTTCAAACACTTATTTAGAGTGTATAAAAGGGGTAGAGATCAAGAGGAAAAAGGGGAAACAACACACAACTCTTCTTTCTCTTCTCCAATATTCTTTTGAAGTTTTCTTCAACATGCGGAGCTAAAAGTCTTGTTGGTCGAAGGAAACGGAAGCCTCGGAATGAATAAAAACTTGTGAGATCTAATTTGTGTTTATATTTTTGATTTGTGCTTTAAGTATCGAATGTTTTCTTATGCATATTTTTATGATTATCTTGTTTAATGACTAGGATGCATACTAGTTTATTATTCATGACAATCTAATGCTAAATTAGATATCGAATCCGTAATTGTTCGATCCCTCTAATTTGTGAAGCAACCAAGATTTAATGAACTGCTTTGTTTTATTAGATCTTAGGAGGAAAACTTTTGACAAAATTAAATGCAACCGCTTGTGCTTGTGTTGTTTTGCTTCATCGATCTCATCGAGTTTAATACGCTACTAGATTAAACCTTTAGCGCTTGTCTGGGGTTGTTTAGTAGTTAAGGTTAATTAAATCGCTTGTTTTTAATTAATTGTGGCTGAAGGAGATAGGAAAATAATTCCAACGATGAATATTAAAAGTATGAATTAATATATACTTGCATCGATGATCAGTTTTAAGATTCCAATGGTGGATGTTGATTGAGACCAACATTTATTTCTTTGATTGTTTTAATACTTTAATTGTTTTTAGCTCTTCTTAATTTTATTTTGATAAAAAAAAAACTCTCCCCCTATCTTATTTTACATAGCATAAAGATCAAACTAATTATTCTTCGTGGGAACGATCCTTACTCTCACTACTACATATTATTTCAAGAGTAAAGGTTTTATTTTTGGGTGCCTACGACAGCACACCAAATTTTGGCGCCGTTGTCGGGGAGTAATTTTAGTTGATTTTTGTGCTTTTTGTGATCTTTATTTCGTTCTTGTGATCAAATATTTTTTTGCCTATTAGCAAAAAAAAAAAAAATCGGTAACAGGTAATGGCGGCCAATTCTCAAATAATTGGCACTTGGCTAGATCTTCCATCTAGGCATGCTGATGAGGTAAATGTTTCTTCCTTAGAACAACAAATTTCTTTTTTAACTTCTCTTGTTCGTCAGATGGTTGTAGGTAACATGAAAACAACAAAGGCTTGTAGGATTTGTCTAGTATCAGGGCATCCAACCGATATATGTCCAACTCTCCAAGAGGAGTCCAATGAACAAGTGAATACGGAATATGGTTTTCCTGGGCTACCAGAAATGAAGTATGATTCCTATTCAGACACGTACAATATAGGATGGAGAGATCATTCCAATCTCACCTATGGGAGTCCAGAATTAAATCAACCAGCAACTCAAAATTGCCCAAGTTACCAGCAATACAAGCAGCAATACCTACAACCAAGCCAAACTTCTAATTCTGGTATGTCTTTAGAAGATATTGTTAAGTCTATTGCCATTAATAATTTACAATTTCAACAGGAGACGAGGGCTAGTATCGAAAGTTTGAACAATCAAATGAGTCAAATGACAACTGCAATTAATAAGCTAGAGGCACAAAGCTTGGAGAACTTACCATCTGAAATGATAGTAAATCCAAAAGAAACTGTAAGTTCAATCATTTTGAGAAGTTGTAAAGAAGTTGAAATTCCAGAAAAAGAAGCATGTGCATCGTCAAAAGAAGAAGAAGAGAAAAATATCGTTGCAGACACGAACATTCCTAATGACGATGTAGTACCTAATGCAAAAGAAATTTTTAAACTTGATGGAAAAAATGGAGTAAAAGTTGCCATCAGTGAGAATTTTGAGAAAGAACATGAGTTAGCTTTGAGTACTAACTTACATAAAACTGTTGCAGTGTTGAACGATCTTCCAAAAAGACAACAGTCAGGTAACATTCCATATATTCCAATTTATAACAAAAGACCTTTACCTTCTGTTTTGCAGGGCTGCATTCTAGACTTGAAATCCCTGCCTAGTTATATCAAGTGTGCATAGAGTCGAGCCAACGACAATATTAAACAAAGGCGCTGCTTGGGAGGCAACCCAAGAGAAGTTTTTTTTTATTCTCGCATTTTATTTTTTTTGGTTATTTTGTCTTCTCTTTGCATTTAACCATACATTGGGGACAATGTCTGTTTTAAGTGTGGGGGAGGGGATTTACTTTATTTTAAGCATTTTTAGTTCGCTATTTTTCTAAAAAATAAAATAATAATAATAATTTTTTTTAATAAAAGAATTTTGGTTTTTGGTTTTCAATGATTTTTGGTTATGTATGTCATGAGTAAGATTCAACTAGATTTGAAAAATTCATAACATGATTGAATAAATAAATTTTTTTTCAACTTAGAATTAATTAGTCTAGTTATTTTTTATTAAAAATGGTAGTATCTAAATTGGTAGACAAAAGCCAGTGAGGATTTGAGCCTTTAGACTGACACATCAGTCTCATTATTCTTTCATGAGAGATATTATTCCACTGATTTGTTTCTCTAGAACTTGCTTTGATTCTCTTCGAGGTCACATTGACACATGCAGGCATGAACATGATTAAGGCCATCTTTGTTATGCGTTACATAAGCCAAATAGCCCACCTTGTAATTAATTTTCTTTTTGTTGAACCCCTTTGAGCTTTATTGCCTTTTTCTTGGTATACCCACATTACAAGCTTTCAACCAATAATATTTATACCTTTACCCAAGTCGCAAAGCTAGTGGAGCATTGTTGATCATTATGATATGTATGGGTGTACGAAAAAATAATTGTGGGGGTATCTAAATTTGTGGTTTGGTTATAACCAACAAAATGGAACATATTTTTATCCTCAAATTTCCTAAGTTCCATTATTGTTAAAAAAAAAAAAGTAAAAAAAAAAAAGAAAAAAAGAAAGAAAAAAAAAGAAAAGAAAAGAAATGGAGTGATTGATTTTGCATTGTTTAAATGCTTTAAAAGCCAAATTGAAGACGCTGCAAAATGGAGTGATTGATTTTACATGTTTTATATTGAGATTGAGTTGATTCATTTTTGCTCCACTAGTTTTGATGGCTTTTGAGCTACAATCCTAAATATATCCCACCTTAATCCTAAGCCATGTTACAACCCATGAAAAGTCCTTATGATTTATGTTATGCATGTGATCCCAGTGGTGGAGAATGAGAAAATATACAAGCTTATGGTAGAGCATTTCTTTTGGAATGAATTCGAGAGAAATATATACCTTCAAGCACATGAGAGTTTAGTGTTTATTCCCGTGAGGGTCTACCTATTTAGTTTACTCCATTTTTCAAGTAAAAATACCTACTAAGTAATTAGAAGTTGTTTAAGAATATATGTTCATGATATGTTATGAGTTTTGAAGAACTTGGTTATTATTTATTTATGACATTGCAACCTTGATTTCTTTTTGGAAAAAATAAATTAGAGTTTTGCCCGAAGACGAGCAAAGGTTAAGTGTGGGGGTATTTGATGAGAACATAAAATATCATATTTTTATTCCTTAATGTATACTCCTTTATGCTCATTTAATGTCTAAAGATACTCATTATTTTTATATTTTGATCTAGGATACAATTGGAGTCACTAAAAGCAAAATGGAGCTAATTATCAATTCTGGACAGTTCTGACACCTTATAGAAAAATGGTCATAACTTGCTCATCCGAAGTCCAATTGAGCTGATCCAAATTGATTCGGAAAGCTAAGTGATAGAGGCACAATTTTGCTGTTTTGATTTTCCCGAGATTCTGGCTACATCATGGACCAAATCACGCTTGAAGTTGAGACAACTATGCTGTGCACAAAAAGTGGAGTTGATATAACCATTTCCCAACTTATTCAAAGATTTTATTTTATTGTTGGGTTGTTGTAACTCTTAGAGGATTTTTGGGAAGATATTGTGATTTTCAAACACTTATTTAGAGTGTATAAAAGGGGTAGAGATCAAGAGGAAAAAGGGGGAACAACACACAACTCTTCTTCCTCTTCTCCAATATTCTTTTGAAGTTTTCTTCAACATGCGGAGCTAAAAGTCTTGTTGGTCGAAGGAAACGGAAGCCTCGGAATAAATAAAAACTTGTGAGATCTAATTTGTGTTTATATTTTTGATTTGTGCTTTAAGTATCGAATGTTTTCTTATGCATATTTTTATGATTATCTTGTTTAATGACTAGGATGCATACTAGTTTATTATTCATGATAATCTAATGCTAAATTAGATATCGAATCCGTAATTGTTTGATCCCTCTAATTTGTGAAGCAACCAAGATTTAATGAACTGCTTTGTTTTATTAGATCTTAGGAGGAAAACTTTTGACAAAATTAAATGCAACCGCTTGTGCTTGTGTTGTTTTGCTTCATCGATCTCATCGAGTTTAATATGCTACTAGATTAAACCTTTAGCGCTTGTCTGGGGTTGTTTAGTAGTTAAGGTTAATTAAATCGCTTGTTTTTAATTAATTGTGGCTGAAGGAGATAGGAAAATAATTCCAACGATGAATATTAAAAGTATGAATTAATATATACTTGCATCGATGATTAGTTTTAAGATTCCAATGGTGGATGTTGATTGAGACCAACATTTATTTCTTTGATTGTTTTAATACTTTAATTGTTTTTAGCTCTTCTTAATTTTCTTTTGATAAAAAAAAACTCTCCCCCTATCTTATTTTACATAGCATAAAGATCAAACTAATTACTCTTCGTGGGAACGATCCTTACTCTCACTACTACATATTATTTCAAGAGTAAAGGTTTTATTTTTGGGTGCCTACGACAGCACACCAGTCACAATTCTGTAAATACTAATCTCATCCACATAACAAGTATAAGCTAAGTAGGAAACAAAAATGATATATAAGCTGCTGGAAATGATAATATAAGAGTGATAATAGTACATTAATTCTATATCTAGTATGAATGGAATCTTGTTTGTTAGGATGGTATATAAACAACTAAAGGAATATTATATCCATGACAAAAGTAAAATAATTAATTCTAAACAACCCATCAATTAATTATAACTATATGATTATCAACCAAAAGTGAAATGACCAAAATACACACAGTCCTAATTTTAGGTGGTTAGAACACTTAAGAACTCATGGCCAACCTATTTTACTGTGGTTCGACAGGGTGACTTGTCACCATCAAGGTTTTATTTTCCTCCAATAAATTGAAGCAAAAAATTTACCGTAATTCGACAAGGTGACTTATCACCAACAAGGTTTTATTTTCCTCCATGTAAGCTGTTGAGTATTATGTTATGCTATTTAGTCCCACATCGGATAGAGAATAAGTAGGAGGCTAGTCCTCTCATATATATATGTAATCCCTCACTATTAATAAATCATCCAATTAGTCCTTCATACATGGTATTAGGGCCAAAACTCTGAAACATTTTCTCCACATAAAAAAACTTTCTAATCCCCTTCCTCTCTCTCTCTCTCTCTCACCCGACCATCCCCTGCCCGAGTGGCAGACCCCCTACCCCTCCCTCCGTTGGGATCTTCATAGGGTAGACAATGGTTTGTTTGTATGAACCTCTAACCCTCGACGAGGGTATCAGGAGTTAACAGAAAGCAGACCTAGGTTTGCATGAATCTCTGGTCCTGATCCGGTATCCAGGATCTAACATAAACTAACCTGGGTTGGATCTCTGTCCTGGCTTGTGTGATCCACCTTCAATCTCTGCTTTCCTTGTGCAAGCCAGTTCAGGCTACGTTGATCGAGCATTGATAAAGTTTATGTGATTATCGGGTCGGGACGACCAAACGACAGTCAAATCAAAATATTGAATGATGACGAACACTGAGGTGAATAGCTGTGTTACTAAAACCATTGCCAAAAATACAGCGGTAGGGACATTGGGCACTAGAAAGACGGTTTTATCGGTTTGACTTGTTGGTAGACGGTTGGATGGACCAAATGGTTACTTGATATGATGCAAGAAGGTTGAGAAGATGCTCTAGGGAATGTGGTTGTCAAAATATCTGACTAACAACGCCCAACAGTGAGTGATCCTACATACAAGCAGTGGGAGACTGATGACAATCGAACGTTCAAACAGTTGATGAATTCGATGGACCATAAGTGGAGGAAATAGTTTAAAACACGGACTCGGTGAAAGAGTTATGGGAGGTCCTTGCAATGGCGTTTGATGGAAAATATGATTTGTCTTGCATCTATGACTCGGTCGTTGGTGTCTATCGAGCTGATCAAGGAGACAAGTCACTTAAGGACTTTTATGCCTTCAAGTCACTAACTGATGAGGTGGATCACATACTACCCTTGATGATAGTTATCAACGAGGCAAGAACTCAATGCCAGAAGCTCTACGTCATGGCGTATCTTGTCTCCCTTCGTTCTGATGCAGACTCTACACGGTCTCAGATCATTGCTGGGGCTAAGGTTCCATATTTGATAGAAGCCCACTTTCGTATCCTACGGACAGCAAAAGTCGTTGAGACTACTATAGGTGAGGCCCATGATGATTGGTCTGTCCTAGGTGTAGCTCATAATAGATTTCGTAGAGGTCATGGTGGTAGACGTGGTGGCCAAAATGTTGACTGCGATGGTGGACGTGGAAATGGCAGTCTTGGTGGAGGGAGACCTCATACATGCTTAAACTGTGGACAACAAGGCCACTTTTAGTAGCAATGTTCCAAAGCACCTGCCGCCAACGCTGTATCAGATACTCATGATAATGACGGACTATCAGTACAGCTAACGGCAAAAACCTATGTCAATTTCATCAACTTCCAAACTCAACGTCATGGTGAAGCTTCTAATTCTGGATCCACAGCCGGGTACTCTGCGGCGTGTGTGGTAAATTCGAAGTAGTAGGTAATTGACTATGGTGTGTCTGCTCATATGACAGGCGATGTAGGTATGTTACGCAATTATGTATCGGTGGATCGTGTGACCGATATTGCTGTGGCGAATAGTGGTTCACTGACAGTCCGTGGAAAAGAAAGTTCCCGTCTTTCTTCCTGACTAGCACTCTCTTCAATATTACATACATCTGGAAATTTATTCAGTTTACTATCAATTAGTCGAATTTCTCGCGATTTGCAATGCTCAGTAACATTTTTTCTGATGGTTGTGTTTTTCAGGACTTGAAGACTGGAAAGACTGTCGGTATGAGGCATGTTGCTAGAGACTTGTATTTGTTTGACATGAATTCTTCAGTTGCTTGTGCCGGCATAAAACGCAATCCTTTTGAGCTGTATTGTCGGTTAGGTCACCCATCTATCCAAACTCTCCAGAAAATGTGTCCATCTTTAGATATTCATGTTCCTTTTTATTGTTAGTTGTGTCGTTCGGCCAAGCATTACCGGATTCCCTATCGGCTGAGTCTAAATAAAACTGCATCAGCACCTTTTGAGTTGGTGCATTATGATATATGGAGACCTTATCTTGTTGAATCTATTGTCACTACCACATTCCAGAATAGGGGTATTTTTATTTTTTATTTATTTAATTTAATGTGTTAATATATTGCATGATAATTATATCTTATATATAGTGTTCCTTAAATGCATGAGTTAGTAAACTGGACCTAGAAACCCACTAGATGAGCCCCTGACCAATTATAGGGTTATGAACATTAATTAGCATTTTTGGGATTTAATATTGGGGATTATATTTAATTGTGGTAATTTTATTTGATTGTTGTACCTTACCATTGTTTCGATAATTGGAGCACTTCACTAGCCATTGCCTTCCTACAAATTTTACACCCTTGTCCTAGACATGCCAGTCTTCTATTCTGATCCTTGTGTAAAGCATAAATATGCCCTTTTGTGCTTCATTTTAGTCATACAATATTCGTTGCAGACAATTATATTTAAATTTAAATAAATCTAACTTTACATCTTTGTGCGTTCCAATCGAAATTGGAGACACAATTTCGACTCATTTTGGGCAACCTAAATTATGACAATATTCTATTCTGAGTCTTCTACATCCATGACACTTGTGTCCCACCTAATTTTAGTCCTATGTATTTCTAATTAATTTTAGAACATCAATTACATTAATTTTAATTAAATTAATGTAAGGACCCAATTTAATCCAAAAACTCCACTTGTGTAATTTTTTAATTGTTGGGGACTTATATGCAAAGTGCATTGAGGTATCCACACTCCATTGGACACAACACATAAAGAACCCCTATTTTCCTTTATTGACCAGTCATGTAATTTTTCTCCATAATTTTGGATTGTGTAACACTCAACATCAACCCTCATCAAATCTTAGCCATCCATTTTTGAAACAAACCATCATAGCCCTTTAAACTTCTACATGTAGAAAGAAGCCCATCCCAAGGAGTGGTTGACCGGCCCAACTCCCTAGGTCAACATTAAACCCTATTCCTCTACATATATATATATATATAACTTTTCTCATTATTTTTTATCTACACCATCACTAAACAAACCTAACCGACCCCATCTCACCCCTCTACTGTTCGCCTCCACCCTCATCCCTTGCTCGCCGGAGCCCAGACCCGACCGCCTGTCATCCCTTCTCTGTCGACTTCCCTCCACTGAGCAGTTCCCTCGCCTGAACGTTCTCCTCTATCCCGGCCATCCCCCGGTGATCACCCACCGGACCCGTACACAGCACCCGTCCTCCTTCTCAACCGACGAGCAGCCGACCTCATCCTCATCGTCACCGCCACACCGACGCCAATCCCGACAGCGCCACCACCAACAGCACCGAGCCAGCACGACCCCACTGATTGTTGTGATTTTATTTGAGACTTGTGGAGACTATTTATGTTGGAAAGCTAGACTGTTGTTTATCTCTATTTTGAGACTTTGTGTTTGACTTATGTCGTTCTTCCTTATCTTTTATCATGCCATTTATTCTTATAGTTGTTGTGATTGAGTATACATTATGAGCTGTTCAAAGATGTTTATATTATTGTCCTCCTTATGGAGTTGATATCATTGACAGGTTGTGAGTTATGTTTAGATAGTATTATTGAGACCAAGACAGCGTTCTACCGCCGATGCTGCAGCGTAGGCTGGACGTACAAACGACTCATGCCCAAATTTTGGGTGCGGGTCGTGACACATTTTTAGTAGTGGCCCATGCAGGTCTAAGCTTCGCAAGTTGTGTGATGTCGTGGTAGTGCGACAACTTAGTTGTACTACTACTACGAGTTTGCTCTAGGAAATAGGATTTAGGATGAGAGTATGCTCAATCACAACTAGAAAAATTCTGATCTTTACAATGCTATTCTGAATGATTGCTTCCTTTAAAATTTTACTGTCCTTCCTTGATGATATCGTATCTATTAACTTAATTGATTCTTTTCAGTCTGTCTTCTGGATGCCGCCGAAGACTAGATCTTTGAGACTGGGAGCGTCAACTTCAGAGAGGTCTGCCACCTCTCGACCTGACGAACAGACATCTGGAGTTTTTCCTACATCTTCTGTTCATGTGGGAGTATATGCAGCTGTTGGGATTCCTTCTCCACCTGTTCAGAGGATTACCCCAGTTATGACAGACAACCTTCCTCCTCCACCTGTTCCGAGGGTTGCCCAGCTGTGACAGACAACCTTCCACCTCCACCGACTCCATCTCACGAAGATATGCCCACTGACGGGGCACAGATGTTCACACTTATCCAAGGTATGTTAGAGGCCTAGAGAGTGACAGCAAAAGCTCAACATGTTCAAGCTGAGGCTCAGAGGGTGCAAGCAGAAGCGCACCAGGCACAGACAGAGCTGATGAGAGAGAGCATGGAGAATGCTCATCATATGGCTCTCCAGGATGTGGAGAGAGTAGCATGACAGCAGCAGCATCCTGGCCAGCAGCACCAGAGGTCAGGTACTACAGTTGACTTCAAGAGGATGATGCCTCGAGAGTTCAAAGGCACCGAGGGGATACTCTACGCTGACGAATGGCTAGAGGATATAGAGAGAAACTTGCGTTTGGCGCAGATTTTGGAGATTCTTCAGATCGAGGTCGCTGGCAGTCAGATGTTTGATACCGCGCTGACGTGGTATCGTACAGAGCCGAGACTCACTGACAAAGAACTTACTTGGGAGGCCTTCAAAGAGCTTTTCAAGGAGAAGTTCTTTCCTGACGTAGCTTTGGGAGCATTGGAAAGTCAGTTCCATGACTTAGTCCAAGGAAGTATGTCAGTTGACAAATACGCCGTGGAGTTTTGTCGTTTGAGTCATTTCGCACCATCGATGATTCGAGACCCAGGAGACCGAGCACAGAAATTTAGGAAGGGGTTGACTAGAGAGATCAAGTCTCGTACTTCGGGACGACGCACTGCTACATTTGAGGGTATTCTGATGGATGCCCAGATTGCTGAAGATGACTTGGACCTCAGGCCCAAGAGAGGATGCGACACTTCTGGAGGAACAAGTAGTAACACAGGACTGGCCAAGCGTCCACACTTTCAATAACAACAGAGGCCGTACCAGCAGCAGCATCAGCAACACCAGTTTGAGGACACATCCAGCAGCAGCAGCCACAGAGGCAGACTCAGCCCGCTGCCCAGTGTGTCTATTGCGGGAAGATAAGACATACTAGAGACATCTGCAGGAAGAGGTTGGGTACATGCTTGTCTTGTGGATCGTCAGCACATCAGCTGAGGGACTGTCCATCTATTCAGACTCGTCAGGGTGGAGCAGCAGCTCAAAGGGGACCAACTAGAGGACCTACTGTACCAGGAGGCCAGCAGAGGGGACCTCCATTTCCACCACAGCAGCAGAGGTTTGCTCAGCACCAGCAGCAGCAGAGAGGTGCGCCACATGAACGAGCATACGCCATGACGATTGTGGAGGTCGAGCCAACTGGAGACGTAATTTCATGTTCAGTTTCTCTCGATTCTATTCTAGCACTTGCATTATTTGATTCTGGTGCTACCCATAGTTTTATATCTATATCTTATGCTCTAAAGTATCGTTTAGAGACGAAACCGTTAGATAGGACTTGCAAGATCACGACTGGAGGAGGCATTATCCTAGTCCGTAATTATTGCAAGGATCGGAAAGTATCATTGGGAGGCCGAGAGTTGAGCGTGAGTTTACTCGTCATGCCACTTCCCGGATACGATATTGTACTCGGAATAGACTGGTTGAGTAGACATCATGCTACTATAGATTGTCACGAAGGCAGAGTAATATTTTGACTGCCAGGAGAACCAGAGTTTGAGGTCGCCAAAGAAGCAGCGAAGCAGAGCAGAGACACTTTTTGCGGAGCCAGGAAGGAAGAAGAGGAGTTACTACATCCTCTGATAGCAGAGTTCCTGGATGTATTTTCAGAGGAGTTGCTAGGCTTGCCACCAGACAGAGATCTTGAATTCTCTATAGACTTGGTGCCAGGAGCGGAGCCTATTTTGCAACACGTCTATAGAGTCAACAACAGCGAGCTGGTAGAACTGAAGAAGCAAGTTGAGGTGCTACAGGACAAAGGTTTCATCAGATCCAGTTCATCACCATGGGGAGCTCCAGTATTGTTCGTACCAAAGAAGGATGGCTTGGTACGCATGTGTATCGATTATAGAGCTCTAAATAACCTTAATATCAAGAACAAATACCCGCTGTCGAGGACAGATGATCTCTTCGATCAATTGAGCGAAGCAAAGGTATTTTCAAAGATAGACTTGAGATCAGGCTATCACCAGGTGAAGGTAAAGAAAAAAGACATACCGAAGACAGCCTTTCGGACCAGATATGGCCAGTTTGAATTCACGGTAATGCCGTTTGGTTTAACCAATGCACCAGCAGTATTCATGAACTTGATGAACAAGGTATTCCACCAGTACCTTGACAAGTTCGTAGTGGTGTTCATCGACGACATTCTAGTGTATTCGAAGACCCCAGAGGAGCACGAAGAGCACCTGAGGATGGTCTTATAGACTCTCAGAAAAGGGGAGTTGTATGGGAAGCTTTCAAAGTGTGAGTTCTTCCTTGACAATGTTAAATTTCTTGGACATATGATGACGGTTGACAAAATTTCAGTTAACCCAAAGAAGATAGAGGCAGTAGAGTCATGGGCTACCCCCAGTTCGGTAGCTGGGATCAAGACGTTTCTCGGACTAGCAGGATACTACAGGAGATTTGTACAAGACTTCTCCAAGATTGCAGAACCAATGACTAAGCTGACCAAGAAAGATGTGGATTTTGTCTGGACAGAGGAAGGTCAGGCCGCGTTTGATGAGCTGAAGAAGAGATTGACAACAGCTCCAGTTTTGACGTTGCCATCTGGGACAGGCGGTTTCACTATCTACATTGACGCTTCAGGAAAGGGTTTGGGTTACGTTCTTCAGCATCACGGGAAAGTAATTGCCTATGCTTCAAGACAATTATGCCCTCATGAAAAGAACTACCCCACCCACGACTTGGAGTGGGCAGTAGTGTTCTTCGCTCTAAAGCTGTGGAAACACTATATGTACGGAGAGCGTGTGGAGATCTTTATGGACCACAAGAGCTTGAAGTACGTGTTTACACAGAAGGAAATGAACATGAGGCAGAGAAGGTGGTTAGAGTTGATGAAAGACTTTGACATCTCATTACAGTACCACCCAGAAAAGGACAACGTAGTCGCCGATGCTTTGAGCAGGTATCTGATGACTATGTACTTGACGACAGATAGACACTTATTGGCCGATCTTGAGAGCTTGGGAATTGAAGTACTAGTTCCAGGTGTTAAGATTTAGATATGGGGATTGCAGATACAACCAGAACTGATGGACAGAATTAGAGCTGCACAGTATGATGATGAGACTCTAAGGAATATCATGGCACAAGTTCGGACAGGATTGACAAATGACTTCACTATTGCGGATGATGGATCTTTACGGCACGGCACGAGGATGTGTGTGCCGAGCGAAGATCTGCACAAAGAGGTTTTGTAGGAGGCACATCGCTCTTAGTACTCGATGCATCCCGGTGCCAACAAGATGTATCGAGATCTGAGGGAGCACGTATGGTGGTATAGTATGAAGCGTGAGGTAGCACGCTTTGTATCCCGGTATTTAGTGTGCTAACAGGTAAAGGCATATCGATAAAGACCAGGTGGATTGCTTCAACCTTTATCCATTCTAGAATGAAAGTGGGAGTACGTGACTATGGACTTCGTTTCAGGGCTTCCACGTTCTTCAGGAGGAAAGGACGCGATTTGGGTCATCGTGGATAGGTTGACCAAATTAGCCCACTTCTTATCATTCAAAGTGGGTACATCGACAGAGAGGCTAGCAGAGATGTACGTACGACAGATTGTTAGATTACATGGGGTTCCTGTAAGCATCATCTCAGATCGGGATAGTCATTTCACTTTCCATTTCTGGAGGAGTTTGCAGGCTAGCTTGGACACTCGGCTTAAGTTCAATACCGCATATCACCCCCAGATAGACGGACAGTCTGAAAGGACTATTCAAACTCTTGAAGATATGCTACGCACTTGTGTTTTGGATCTCGGAGGTTCTTGGGAGGATCATTTATACCTGGTAGAGTTTGCTTACAACAACAGCTACCAGGCCAGCATTAAGATATCACCATTCGAGGTTTTATATGGACGGAGGTGTCGTACACCGTTATCTTGGGATGATGTCGGAGAGAGAGCTTTGTTAGGACCAAAAATGGTTGTGGATACAGCAGAAAAGATGAAACTCATCAGAGACAGACTACGAGTGGCATAGGACAGATAGTGGCATTAGGCCGATACCCACCGTAGACCCCTAGAGTTTCAGGTATAGGTTTTGTTATTTTGGTTTGTGATTGTTTTATTTTAGATTGCGAGTTAAGACTGTTTGTTCTAGGTTGGCGATTTGGTGTTCCTACGAATTTCTCTGACACGGGGCACGATTCGTTTTGGTAGAGGCGAAAAGCTTAGTCCATGATACATCGGATATTTCGGTATCCTCGCGAGGGTCAGTGCAGTGGCCTATAGGCTAGACTTGCCGCCTGCTCTAGATGGAATGCATGACGTGTTCCACGTGTCGCAGCTGAGACGGTACATGGCAGATCCTAGTCATATACTAGATCACTCGGAGATCGAGGTTGGACCGACGATCATCTATCCCGAACAACCCGTGGAGATCTTGGATAGTAGAGAGAAAGTATTGCAGAACCAGACTATTCCCTTGGTTCGTGTTGCATGGAGACATCACTGGCCAGGCGAGTCAACCTGGGAGAGCGAGGATGAAATGCGCGAGCAGTATCCGTATCTCTTCGAGACTTGAGGTATAATTCTTTGTTTGATTGTTTGTTCTTGTGCTAGTTTATTTTAATTTCGAGGACAAAATTTCTTTAAGGAGGGTAGACTTGTCACTACCACATTCCAGAATAAGAATATTGTTGTCTTTTCATTTATTTAATTTAATGTGTTAATATATTGTATGATATTTATATATCGTATATAGTGTTCCTTAAATGCATGAGTTAGTAAACTGGACCTAGAAACCCATTATATGAGCCCCTGACCAATTATAGGGTTATGAACATTAATTAGCATTTTTGGGATTTAATATTGGGGATTATATTTAATTATGGTGATTTTATTTGATTGTTGTACCTTACCGTTGTTTCGATAATTGGAGCGCTTCACTAGCCATTGCCTTCCTACAAATTTTACACCCTTGTCCTAGACATGCCAGTCTTCTATTCTGATCCTTGTGTAACTAATAACTATGCCCTTTTGTGCTTTATTTTAGTCACACAATATTCGTTGCAGGCAATTATATTTAATTCTAAATAAATTTAACTTTACATCTTTGTGTGTTCCAATCGAAATTGGAGACAATCTCGACCCATTTTGGGCAACCCAAATTATGACAATATTCTATTCTGAGTCTTCTACATCCATGCCACTTGTGTCCCACCTAATTTTAGCCCTATGAATTTCCAATTAATTTTAGAACATCAATTACATTAATTTTAATTAAATTAATGTAATGACCCAATTTAATCCTAAAACCCTACTTGTGCAATTTTTTAATTGTTGGAGATTATATGCAAAGTGCATTAAGGTGTCCACACCCCATTGGACACAACACATGAAGAAATCCTCATTTTCCTTCATTGACTGATCATGTGATTTTTTTTCATAATTTTGGAGTGTGTAACACTCAACATCAACCCCTCATCAAATCTTAGCCATCCATTTTTGAAACAAACCATCCTAGCCCTTTAAACTTCTACATGTAGAAAGAAGCCCATCCCAAGGAGTGGTTGACCGGCCCCTTCCTAGGTCAACATTAAACCCTATTCCTATATATATATATATATATATATATATATATATATAACTTTTCTTATTATTTTTTCATCTACACCATCACCTAAACAAACCTAGCCAAACCCATCTCACCCCTCTACTGTTCGCCTCCACCCTTATCCCTTGCTCGCCGGAGCCCATACCTGACCGCCCGTCAGCCCTTCTCCGTCGACTTCCCTCCACCGAGCAGTTCCCTCGCCTGAACGTTCTCCTCCATCCCGACCATCCCCCGGTGATCACCCGTCGGACCCGTACACAGCACCCGTCCTCCTTCTCAACCGACGAGCAGCCGACCTCATCCTCATCGTCACCGCCACACCGACGCCAATCCCGGCAGCGCCACCACCAACACCACCAACAGCACCGAGCCACAGCAGCCCAGCACTACCCTGCTGATCGCCTGAACCCGACTAAACGATCCCAACTGCCTGAACGCACCCGTCTCCTTCCCTCGTCGACCATCCTGACGGGATAGCCGAGTCTCGCCTGAACTCCCAACCCGTGGCCGAGTAGTCCTCCGTCGAGCACGATCGTAACAGTACCACCTCGACGTCGAATACACCCCTCGTGCACGTGCACGCCGAGGCCAAGGTTCGAAGTGCCTTCTCTTGTGATTTTGTGTGCACGTGTGAAAAATGTTAGGATTTAACATATTGCTTCATGGTAAGTTTAGTTGACGTGATTTCAGACCCGTGTCGGTGAACCTAATACTAGTGTGCGTATGCGTACACGTATGTGTATAATAATTATATATATATATATATATATATATATATATATATATATATATATATTATGTGCGGAAATTAAATGCTAATACTAGTTATATATATATACTGTATGACCCTAGGTTAACTGTGGATATCCCGTATAATTGCATATGATCATAAGTGTTATTTATGGATATCCCTTAATTACATTTGACTGTATGACCCTGAGAATTTGTGAGTTGACTGCCTTTTATACACCAACGTACTGGCTTAGACGTGTTAGTGAGTCAACTGTCTGATTTTGTACATCATTTAAAGACGTGACATCCGTGCAGTTAGACGCACACTTGACCCTGTTAGTTGACCAGTGTCACCCCTAGCGTCGTCTCTGAGTTCAGTGTATTTATGATTGTGTGTTAGTATAATGACTAATACTGTACTATTATTAAATGATGTCTATAGGACTGTTGGATTATTCAGACAAGACCTCGAAAATAAGACATTGGTATTGCCAGCAGAGGGCCACAGGCGAGTACATTCTCTGACAGTTTTCATTATGTTGATCATCTCTATGATTCTAGTGGTATAGCGTACATGATTCTGACACTATGGATACACGAGTTGGCATCATCAAGACCTGTCACGAGGAGTCGTGATTGGAATCTATCGTACTAACTGGGGACGGGAAGATATTAGTAGATTATGTGATCATACCCAACTCTACATGCATCATAGCTCACCCCACACCTCACGTCGGGTGCAGCCTAACCATTACATGCCTCATAGCCTGTTACGTATGATTAGCCTGACTATTGCTCGCATCATAGCTAGCCAGATGGTTAGCCTGACGTTACATGAATCATAGCTAATCATATGTAACAAACCTGATCAGTCCCAAGTCGATCACATGATAGACTGATGATTCACACACTTAGCTAGATATTCTATACATGTACTTCTAGTTTATTGATATAGCATTCACTTATATTCCAGTTCATTGTTCTAGCATGCACTTGTATTTCTATTCATTGCTAGTTGTACCCTTGATGATGATATATTCTCCAGCATTTACTTATTTCCAGTATTTCCTATTTACCAGTATTTCTTATTGCCAGTATTTATATCCATTATATTTCTTTACACTGTATTATAGTTTTTGTCAATATACATGGAACTGCTGTTAGTGCTTGTACTTCGCTCCAATCCTGACTGGATATATTTTTTCAAAGGAACTTGATGACTTATGTCCTACACACTATGGACCAGGTATAGATGCAGATTACATACCAGAGAGCTTAGAAGAGCCCATTCCCTTAGAAAAGATGCTACCTGCAGCTGTTTAGACAGTTATTATTTGATGCATTTGAGTTATGTTGAGACTTATGTTGGATTTTATTTGAGACTTGTGGAGACTATTTATGTTGGACAGCTAGACTGTAGTTTATCTCTATTTTGAGACTTTGTGTTTCATTTATGTCATTCTTCCTTATCTTTTATCGTGGGATTTATTCTTATAGTTGTTGTGAATGAGTATACATTATGAGCTGTTGAGAGATGTTTATATTATTGTCCTCCTTATAGAGTTGATATCATTGACAGGTTGTGAGTTATGTTTAGATAGTATTATTGAGACCTAGACAGCGTTCTACCGCCGATGATGCGGCGTAGGCTGGACGTACCCACGACTCATCTCCAAATTTCGGGTGCGGGTCGTGACATCTATGATGGGTTTCAATTACTTTGTTTCCTTCGTTGATGACTACTCACGGGTCACATTTGTCTACTTGTTGAAAAATTGCTCCAAATTATTTGATATTTGGTACAATTTTTATGCGAAAATTAAAACACAATTTAGTGTTCATATTAAATGATTGCGGAGTGACAATGGTCGTGAGTATCTATCTCGTGAGCTTAATTTTCATCTACCTAGACATGACATCTTCCACCAAACTTTCTGTCATTACACATCACAACAAAATAGTGTGGTCGGACGCAAGAATCGCCATCTTTTGAAAACATGGCGTGTTATAATGTTTCAAGCACGTACTCCCAGGAGATTTTGCTCGGATGCGGTACTTATAGCTTGTTATCTAACCAATCGCCTATCATCTTCGATTTTCAATGGCAATACTCCATTTTCTCGGTTATATCCTAAACGAGAGTCATTTTCTCTCTCAAAATTTTTGGATGCTTGTGTTATGTTCGAGATACTCGACCGACGTTGTCCAAGTTGGATCCGAATGCAATTAAGTACATTTTTCTTTGATATCCAAAAGATCATAAAGGGTATCATTGTTTTTCACCAACTTTGAAAAGATATTTTATGACTCGGGATGTTACCTTTGTTGAAATCGAGTTTCCTCCATTTCCATCAACATCAGATTCTGTTACCAAAGTTTATCCAGAAAAGAATTTTTTTTGTCTATTGGTAATACGTCGGTAGGTTGCAAGTGAGTGTTCACAATAAAGGTGAAACCATATGCCACTCTTGATCACCTGAAAGCTCGTCCTGTGGCAAAAGGGTATTCTCGAACTTATGGTAAAGATTATTTTAGGGCCTTCTCCCATGTTGCCAGGACGACCTCTGTGCACGTGCTTCTAGCCTTAGCAGTCCGCTATGACAGACCATTACTTCAGGTAGATGTCAAGAATATATTTCTACATGAAGATTTGGAAGAGGAAGTTTATGTGACGCAACCTCCTAGGTTTGTTGCAAGGGAGGGTAAAGTATGTTATCTACGTAAGACACTATACGTTCTCAAACAGTTACCTCGTGCTTGGTTTGGACGTTTTACCCATGTTGTTACACAATTTGGACTATGCCAATCAAAGAAAGATCAATCAATCTTTTATTGACAGATATTAGCCGGATGGATACTACTTTGTGTCTATGTTGAGATATCATGATCATAGGGGATGATAGTCAAGGAATTGCAGGGCTGAAAAGTTTATGGGTAAGCAATTTAAGACTAAAGATATTGGAGCATTGAATTACTTCTTGGACATTGAAGTCACATGGGATAAGAAGCACATTATAATATCTCAGAGAAAATATGTGCTGGACATCCTAACTGATGCCGAAATAATACAAGATAAGGGAGCAACATCACCCGTACTACAAGAAAAATTATTTTTCTTGACAAATTTTTCCCGTCAAGAAAGGGTTTTCTTGACGGTTCTACATCCACCATGTTAGTTATTAGAAGCTTACCAAGATACCTAGAATATAAGAACTGAACCATGTAGTCATTAGAAGCTTACCATGTTAGTCAATTGTCGCATCAACAACAACACCAACTTATAAGAATTTAGCCATGCCGTATGCTTTTCTTGAGTTTGCATTAGGAAGTCTTATATTGACATACCTGTGAATGTGTAAAATGGAGAATACTCATCTCATACTGGAACTTGCCAACCAAACAGAACTGCAAAGACATACACTAGATATGAACACTGCATTATGTCCCAAACGAAAGTAAATTCACCTCAATACAATCATTAAGTTCATCAAACAACTGGTATTTTGTTCAGATTGAGGGATAATGCCACAAATTATCACATCAGATCATAAGAATACTAGGAAGGCATTATATTTCTAATTGCAAGAGTTTCATTAGCTTCGAAAGTGGCCCTGGAAATAAAAAAATGCAATTCTCAACTATTCTTTGCTTACTTCCATATGACAGACAAGCGAGAATAATTCAACCAAACTAAAGACAGAAACATTTTGTCAATAAGCATAATGTTTAAAAACAAGTGAAATTAGTATACCATTGATTGTTATCAAAGGAGACAGTTGTTGAATTATAATATTTACTAAACTCATGGAATAAATATTGTATGGAATGAATCTGAATCAATCGTACAAAAGAGCACCTAAAATCAAATCATCACTATTGACATGGAATCACCTTAAAGACTATAGTACATACTGTAGATAATCTCAAACCCCAACACAACAAATATTAATTATCTAGCTTGTTTCATTACACTGAGTGAAGAAGTAGAAGAAGAGAATAATGTAGGTCTTTCATTCATCATGATATTACATATATATACATCCACATATCAACTTGGGCCTAAGCCACATGGGCCAATCATCATATATATACAATTTAATCATAAAATTTAATCTCAACTTGGGCCTAAGCCACATGGTTAAGTTCTACATCCACCATGTTAGTTATTAGAAGCTTACCAAGATACCTAGAATATAAGAACTTAACCATGTAGTCATTAGAAGCTTACCATGTTAGTCAATTGTCGCATCAACAACAACACCAACTTATAAGAATTTAGCCATGCCGTATGCTTTTCTTGAGTTTGCATTAGGAAGTCTTATATTGACATACCTGTGAATGTGTAAAATGGAGAATACTCATCTCATACTGGAACTTGCCAACCAAACAGAACTGCAAAGACATACACTAGATATGAACACTGCATTATGTCCCAAACGAAAGTAAATTCACCTCAATACAATCATTAAGTTCATCAAACAACTGGTATTTTGTTCAGATTGAGGGATAATGCCACAAATTATCACATCAGATCATAAGAATACTAGGAAGGCATTATATTTCTGATTGCAAGAGTTTCATTAGCTTCGAAAGTGGCCCTGGAAATAAAAAAATGCAATTCTCAACTATTCTTTGCTTACTTCCATATGACAGACAAGCGAGAATAATTCAACCAAACTAAAGAGAGAAACATTTTGTCAATAAGCATAATGTTTAAAAACAAGTGAAATTAGTATACCATTGATTGTTATCAAAGGAGACAGTTGTTGAATTATAATATTTACTAAACTCATGGAATAAATATTGTATGGAATGAATCTGAATCAATCGTACAAAAGAGCACCTAAAATCAAATCATCACTATTGACATGGAATCTCCTTAAAGACTATAGTACATACTGTAGATAATCTCAAACCCCAACACAACAAATATTAATTATCTAGCTTGTTTCATTACACTGGGTGAAGAAGTAGAAGAAGAGAATAATGTAGGTCTTTCATTCATCATGATATTACATATATATACATCCACATATCAACTTGGGCCTAAGCCACATGGGCCAATCATCATATATATACAATTTAATCATAAAATTTAATCTCAATCCCTCCCCCCCCCCCCCCCCCCTTCAAGTTGGAGCATGCAAGTCACAATGTCCAACTTGCGCAAAAGAAACTCAAATTGCCATTTGTCCAAAGCTTTGGTGAAAACATCCGCCAATTGTCCATGTGTCGGCACATGAGATAGACGAATAACTCCATCAAGAACATCCCTCAAAAAGTGACAATTCACTTCAATGTGTTTTGTGCGCTCATGGAAAACTGGATTCTGCGCAAGATGTAAAACAAATTGGCTATCACAAAACAAATCCATAGCACACGAATGTTACACCCCCAAACTACCAAGCAAACCTTTGAGCCACTTAAGCTCACACGTGACCGCCGCCATCGCACGGTATTCTGCTTCGACAGAAGAGCAGGACATCGTCACATGTTTTTTCGTTTTCCAAGAGATAGACGAATCACCAAGAAAAACCAACCAACCAGACAAAGAACGTCTCGTGATGGGGACAACTCGCCTAATCGGAATCACACCACTCCCGGAACCGCAAATCACAGTCAGAGCGAAGGAGAATGCCTTGACCAGGACGACCCTTCAGATATCTAACAACCCTCAAAGCTGCATCCCAATGATCACGCCGAGGCTCATGCATAAACTGCGATAATATGTGAACATCGTAAGCCAAATTCGGCCGAGTAAACGTAAGATAGATCATCCGCCCCACGAGTCGCCGATATGCTTCCCCATCCGACAATAGTGGACTTGTAGAGCGTGCCAGTTGATGATGTTGTTCAATGGAAAAGCTTGCAGGTTTCGCCCCCAATAATCATGTCTCAGAGATAATGTCTAAGTGTATATTTCCATTGGCACAAAAAAATTTCCTCCGCACTTCGAGCTACCTCAATTCCAAGAATAAACTTCAACACCCCAAGGTCCTTCATATGAAAGCATGTACTCAAATAATTCTTAAAGGCAGTAAGAGCAGCAGAATTATTGCCAAAGAGAATCAAATTGTCGACATACACAAGAACATTCATCTGAACTTCACCTTTATGAAGAGTAAAAAGCGAGTAGTCAAAGTACGATTGGCAAAATTCGTAATACCGCAAAGTGTAGTGCCTCAAATCCCGATCCGACCGGGATGTGCACTACGTAATTGGGCTTGTGGCTAGTCCGTCTGAGTCGTAGCTTAGATCTTCGGCATCTTCTTGCCACGGACGAAATGCGATGATCCTTTCCAACTCATGGAAAGGCCTCTATTGAAACGAGTCCAATAGTTTTCGTGTTTGGTTGCTTTGTTTTCTTGATTGCCACTTTGGGATTTTGATTTGGTGTTGCCTTCGATTTGCTTGGTTTTCGCTGCTGGTTTTATCGTTTGGAGCTTTGATTCTTGGGGAGTTCGGCAAGGAAGGATAGGCAAGATTTCTAATTGGTGCTCGTGCTGTGCAGGTCCACGTAACTGACGTTTGATCGTCGCTAGACGGAATTCCTTGTTTCAGCTACCTTTTCCCTTAACCAGTGAGTGGTTTGGACCCTTCTTTCCTACTTCTTCACGCCCACATCTCTAATGTCTCAAACGTTCACTCGATGATGCCCAGTTGGACGCCTAGGAAATCCTTTGCCACAATGCATGCCAGCCACTAAGAAACGAACATGGGATTTGTAGACTAATTTTACTATATGCTTGCACACCTTATAACTTGAGTTTGTTCATAAAAGAATTGGTCGTTGGTTGCGGCCTAGTGTCTCGGATTAAGTTTGGACCTATGGGATACCAAAATCGGAACACCGCATTGAGAAAATATAAACTGTTGCATGAGATATATATTGCTGCTTTACTTCTTTGTTTATTTTGATGCATTGTATGATAATATAAATTGTTCATGCATTTGCATGGTCTGGGATAACTTGTGCACAAGGTTTGGCATTTCCTCGAAACAGCTTTCCGGGACACTGGAACCGTATCGATCTGGAGAAAAATATTTGATTCGTGCTCGTCACGATGCATTGCGGGACCTCCAGCAGGGCTTGCTACCCGGGCTGATAGGGCGCGCCGCTAATGCTTGAAATATGTCCCTAAGGTGTCGATCACACCAATGATCGCATATAATAGGACACATGCTAATTTATTGTCTTGTGCAGATGGTAAGTATACTTGTGTTTCGTTGCAGGAAAGGCGTGCATCGGTTGAGTAAGCAACCGATGTGCTGGTTGGATGCTATGTTATTTTCATTCCTATCAAAACATGCAACTGATATGAATTGAATTCACTTGCTTCTTTATAGAAGTTCATCTTAATCCATGCTCGCCCCTAATAAGCTAGTGTCGATTTAGTCGAGTGGGTTCATCCCGCTCACCAGTACAAGTTGAGTACTGCCCCACGTTGTGGGCAACTATTTCAGGCACTCAGACGGTGCAACGCTAGTGGATAGACGAGGAGGCGTTAGGAGCACCTCTATTTTGAAGTATAGTTGGAGTCAGATCATTTTGGAGGCTTGGACTTTCAACCTATACAAGGGCGTAATGTATGAACGACGTGGACTATCTGATGGAGCGCGCCCTGCCTTTTGAGTTATCTTTTGTGATGCAAATCAAGTAGCCGAGAGGCGCATCAATGTAAACTCTATGTAAATTACTCTGAATTATCAATAAAAAAGCATGTTTCTTCCTGCACTTGTGTTCAAATATCTGTGAATGTGTTTTCTAAATTGTGTTTCAAAATGGGTTCCTATAACTGCAAGTTCTTGCCTTGTGCGAGCGCAACTCCAGGCTCGCACGACATCACGCCCCAGCGAGGACGAATCGATTCCGTAAAGGATCCAACAAGGACGATCGACCCTTTCGGGATCGGGGCGTGACATATTGGTATCAGAGCCTAGGCTTTACTTCAATGGGATTTCAAAAGATTATAAAGGAGTTTAATGTGCCTCTCATTGAGTTGCGTTCGGCGTCCGCTGCATGAGATGAGTCGCCTATACAATGAGCCCATAGATATAAAATCTATCGTTTTTGGAGTGTTAACAAGCTACTCTCTTTTGTAGCCATGGCTAAGAAGAACACTGCAACTGCCAGCAGTGCTCAACCCATTCAGAGCAATCCAGCAAGCTCTAGAGAATCCGGAGTAGCGGGTTCAACCGGTATAGCGGAACGGCTTATGCACCTCATGGAGGCGCAGCAACAACAAGCTGTTACCCAACAGGCTAACATACAAGCACAGTTTGCTTCTCAACAGAAGCAGATGGATACTATAATGCAACTGATTGCATCTCTGGTACCAAGCAACGGGGGAGCCACAGTGACGCCTGTCACGCCGTCGGCCGTGGCGGTAGAAGACGAGTCAGAAGAGACTCAGCCTCCAGCAAGGTACTCCTGCCGTGCAGCAGAGTTCACTAAAATGCATCCGCCAACGTTCAACGGACGAGTAGAGCCGGGCGTGGTGATGGGGTGGATTGCTAAGCTGGAAGGACTCTTCAACCTGGTTGGCATCAGGGGATCCAAGCGAGTGGCCTGTGCATCAGTTCAGCTGGAACTGCGTGCGCATGATTGGTGGGGGGCCACTAAGCAAGGGATTTATGATGCCAATTTCAACTGCAAAATTACCTGGGAAATGTTCAAATCTGCATTCATTGAACAATATATCCCCCGGGCCGTGCGGCAACAAAAGGAAGACGACTTTAGCAATCTTGTACAAGGAAGTTTGTCTGTCGATGATTATGATTCAGTATTTGCTAAACTGGCTAAGTTTGTTGGGCACTTCTTGCCTAACCAGCAGGCGTGGTGCTATCGTTTTCAGAAAGGTTTGAATGATGAGTTGCGTAGGGACGTCATCAACCAGAAATGTCAAACCTACAGGGAATGTTACGAAGCTGCCCTGAACAGCGAGCGGATCTTTGGGCGCCATCCTCCAAAGGTCGAGGTGCAAACCCCCCGTACCAACAACAACAAACATCCTCATGAAACGGGAGGGTCTGGAGCACAAAAGCGTTCGCACACGTCTGATCAATGCCAAGAATATTTTGTATACTTCAGTCTTATAAATCAACAAAAACACCCAAACAGCACGAGAAAAATCATCCACTATTGTCAAAAAATATCGAACTCCATACGAAGAAGACGTAGGATACGACCCCCAAAGATTATAATATATCAAATCAAAAATTGGAACAACCCGAGTCATTGACAGAAAAAATACCTCGAGTTTGCTTTTTCTGATGGCAAACTTCACATACCTTATTCACTGAACTACTAGAGCTACTAATAACAGGAAGAGACTTTACTACTTTATCAGAAGGATGTCCAAGTCGCTGATGCCAAATTTTCAGAAAAGTCGTCTCATTCACTGTCAAGGCCTGAGTCTTCGGTACAATACGAAAGTAGTAGAGTCCATCTCGTCGTTCATCGACCGCAAACAGGGTCCTCAAACTGGGGTCCTGTATCACGCACAATTTTTTAATGAATTGTACAACACAATTTATATCATCAATAAGATGGGCCACAGAAATTAAATTATAATGTAATTAAGGTACGAATAGAACATTCGTGAGAACAAGACCCGGTGCAAGAGCAAAACGCCCACAGCACGAGGCAACCGCAGTCCATTCGTCCAGTAGCACAATCAGACACTCCTCCATTTTTGTCACCCACGACAATAAATCCAAATTTCCAGTAACTTGATTCGAAGTGTCTGTATCAATAATCTAAGATGCAATAGACTCACCCACCATACGGTCCTCCGGAGATTTGATCGAAGAGTTACCAAGCAGAGAAATGAGTTGTTGCCATTGATCCGGAGTTATTCCAGGAACACCACCTGCACCATCACCTGTCATACGTGTCTGTGCCGCAGTCGTCGTGTCACGTCCTGCCACCGTCGCATTTACCTCTGCACCCCGTCCACGTCCACCACCAGCCGCGTGTCCGCTACCACATCCACGGCCAACCCCTCGTCCGCCGCCACGCGACCTATCCCCCCACTAATCCGAAAAGCCATGTTTCTCAAAGCAAATGGCTTCTTCATGTCCGTTGCGTTTGCAAAAATTGTAAAGCAACTTCGATTTATCCCGAGCATCCAAACGAGATGGCCCACGGTTAAAAGGAGTTTTAACCGCAAGTGTCATAATCTCGTCCCGTTCAGAGGAGACTTGCGTGGACATGCGCAATCGTTCCTCATCCTCCAATTTGTCATTCTCTGTATGTTTATTGATAGACCCGTCAATAAATCCAAATCTCCGTCGAGCCCATAGAGAAAGCCGAATATATCTCGACCATTCCTCATAATTTTTACCACGAAATACCACTTTCGTAATTGTATTACCCGGATTGTCATTAGAACCAAGGTAATACGGGAAGATGGGATCGATCCTTGTTACCGCCGCCACCGACGTAGAAAACTAGCCGCCGCCACTGACGTAAAAAACTAGCCGCCGCCGCCGCTCGTCATACCGCTGATCGAAGGGAGCCTCGCCGCCGCTGCCGTGGAGAAAAAATCGCCGCCGCTGCCACCGCTATGGAAAAAGAAATCGTGCCCTAATCATCATGCTCTGATACCATATAAAGAAGTAGTAGGAGAGAATAATCTAAGACTTTCATTCATCATGATATTACATATATATACATCCATATCAACTTGGACCTAAGCCACATGGGTCAATCATCATATATACAATTTAATCCCAATAGATTTGTAGCACATAATACCTGGAATTGCAACTTTTTGTGTTGTTGACACTGATACTTACAACCGAGAAACACTCATCATACATTATGACATACAGATTTGGTAAGACTCCCAGTATTTTATACGACTCCATTTCATAAAGTTTCCATTTGAATGGAGACATCAGACTATCAATATGTACCAAGAGTAAAATAGAAAATTAATTATTTGATTTATTGCAAAAGTTCAAGCCCACTTTTATAGAAATACCTGCCAACCCTGCATTTATAGAATCCTAGCAAAACATGCAAGATGAAACCGAAAGGTTAGACCACTGAAATTATATGTACAGGATTAAGAATTACAGAAAGAAAATTTCTTTATAACAAAACATAGACCACTGAAATTATTAGTTTAATTTAAATTCCAGTTTTTAACAATTAAAATTTAGGTTAAAAAACTCGAAAAACCTATTTTTCAAAACCCAAATCACTAGATACAGAGTTTGTTCCGCCAAACGAGATAACTTCGTCATATACCAGTTGCCCCAAAATGTGCATATAGTATATTCTGACATTTAGGCATTCACGAAAGTTAATTTGGACGGGTGTGCACGCCTGAATCAACCTATATTAGTCGAAAGTCCTCCGTATAGATGTTTTGTAAATTATCCTATTAGTCGGTGCACGCTCGTCGGAACAAGATAAAACTACTTCTGTCGGATCCGTGGTATTACACTGGTCCTATGACCCAAGTTTCATTCAATTTCGAGAAAGTTAACCAGAACGTCGTTTTGCGGGCCCCGCGGTTCGACTTAACGGATAATTTTGTGATCAGCTCACCGGAATCCAAAATTGGATATACCGCTGAGTTTGTATCGTCGTTTAGAATATATTTAACCTATAATTAGTCCTATTTAGAGACCTTTAGCGTTGGCATATTTTTTTGTATGAAGTGGACCATAAGTGGACCCCTCTCCAAAAATTATCGTTTTGCCCTTGTGTCCAAATTGGTTGAAAGGATAGTGTTTTTTGACTATTTTCTTATTTTGTGAACATTGGTGATGTTTATTTCAGTATCTGGAGATGTTCGTATATCTTTCTCTCATTGTTCTATTGTTGACTTGACGTGTACACTGCTAGGACATTGTCTAAACTCTGCTCAGACACTAGGCAAGATACCTTGCTATATTTACTGCTAGTATTATTTAATTTCAGTATTTAATTTTTATTTTTTCATATTTATTTTTATATAAATTGCACATCTAAGCTTGACTTGGATGCAAACGACGGTGTTCGACGTCTTTCATATGTTTTATTTCTTTTATGCATGTTGACTTAGTTTTAGCAGACAACCTCCTACTTGTGGGATATTTTTATATCTTCTTGGGCCATGACACACACATGACACAATTTTTGCTATTCTGCTAGGGGCACGGACAATGTGTCACGCCCCGATCCCGCAAGGGGGGCCGATCATCCTCGCTTAGCGCTTTGCGGAACCAATCGTCCTCGTACAAGGCCATGGCATGAATAATAAAAACATAAGCTATTCAAGGATAGAAGCAGCGGCACAACATAGCAGAAAAGTAAAGAACACATTGGCATAAAAAAATAAGCTCTTTATTGATATTCAAGAAGGGTTACAAGCGGCACTTGACCAAGATTACAATTTGCTTAAGCTCTTTTTCTCGATCACAATGACATTGTTCCATACATTACATCCCTTTATACAAAAGCAACTCAAAACAACTCGATATGCCTCAAGGCATCGACTCCAAATTTCTGCCTTCTGAGAATGAGGATATGTTATCGCTTCTTTAGACGATTTTAGCACCTACGAATAGAAATGGTTGGGGGTCAACACTTTGGAAAAAGAACTGTTGAGTATAAAAGAAATGAACAGAAGAACACTCTCTAAAACCAACACTAAGTAAGCATGTGATAAAATATTTTATTACTAGTGATCTTGCTACTTTTACCTAGGTTCATTTTATGCAGCACGGAATTAGAGTCAGATTACTTCTTTCAAAAACATATCTTTGAAAATAGTTTGCATATTCAATACATTCAAGCATGCTATAGGGACAGTGTTCTATCATATCGTACGCAATATGTATCATGAGTCATATTATATTTCTTTAGGAACAATAGCAGTGATCTAGTAGACTATTCATCTTATACAAGAGGGCAACAGTATATTCATGTTAAACATGCAAGTCTAGGGGCAGTACACAAAATTCAAGCATAATCAGAAATTAATATATCACTTATTCAGTGATTCTTATCCTTCGCTGAAAGGTTATCCCTACAACAGACATACAAGTTAGCAAAAATTTGCATATATGAATAAGGTTCCATTCCCTGTTCGTTTATGCATCAAACAGTTAGGTATGCAAGAAGGCTAAAATCTTAGCATGCGCCCTAACTATATGATGGCCCCCGAGTGTTGGAACAACTGGGACGTACAAGCCCTTCTCACTAACGACGGATCGGCTAATAGCTGCTCAGACACATGGTTGCTATGTACTAGAATACGCTCAAAATAACAGCCGAGACTCATGGTTCAACACTCCACTAATTGACACACCCCTATAATCTCAGGTTCCACAAGCCTCAGGGTGTTCGATTAGCTTCTCCCCGGTCAAACGATTCTCAGTTCCACATGATTCCGCACGAGAGACCCGTTACCTCGTGCACAAGTTGTCAAACCAATGCATGAATGCAATTCTATCAGATAAAGAATATATGATGCACATGTCCAAAAATAAGCAGAGTTTTTAATCAATTCGATAGAGCCAAAACCTCTTCAATCTCTTATATTCGATCAATTCTATAGGTTCAATCTTCTTTCTTTCCAATCGATCGTGTCACGCCCTAGTCCCAAAACACTGAGGGACTAGCCACGTGGCAATGGCCAATAGCACACTCTAATGGGCAAACCCAATTTAATGGACCCATCAAGGTTTACTTAAGCTGTAAAATAACAATAAATGTCTACTAAACATGTCACAATCTAATCTAAGCCATAGAAGATAAATATGATCAATATCAGCATAATAAAATATAACCAACATCGAGTCTCAATAAAGTATATCGGGGAACAACCCGATAATAAGTCTGATACAACATTTCAATAGACATGAAATAAAAGAGTCTAACAACAGCAAAGACTGAGTATAGATAAAGCAGATACTCAGGAGAAATCCTCGGCTATCACCTCGTCCTCTAACAATGGTACTGCTCCTGTTTCTGCTTCTGCTCCTGTCCCGTATACCTCAGGATAGATCTCGACATAATCCGGATCCAGGTCCTCAGGGGACATAGCAAGGTACAAGAATAACTCAAGCCAAATAAATGTAGTATATAAAATGTATCAATAGGGCGACTATGTAACCCGCTATGTGATATGCAAGTGAGAGCATCACTAGAACTCAGGATAAGACTACTACAAGCTCTGTGTCGGGGAGCCGTTAGCAGTGATATCATGTAGGAGCCTAGCTCGGCGTGGCTATGACACCGTAATAATATAATCAACCTGTAGCCTGTGTGTCTCTCCCCACCCAATGTAATCACACGTCTCATGTCCACGATGTCTCATGTCCATGTCACGCATGATCAAGACCTCTAACTGATGCAGTAAGTCATAATGATAGCTATGCATATGTAATATCTATGTCACGAATCCTGTAACCTATACAGAATTACCATGAATAACTCAGGAAGAGTCTGTTACATAAATAGTGTCAAGTGTCCTGAGGTATGACGTACTTGATAATGCAAGCACGAAAGTGTATAGGGTCCCGATATCAAATAGCTAAGCAATGTCACTAGGTCCTAGGTTGAACATATATATCACAGAAATAGATCAAGAGAATAATATAAAATAATTTACTGCAAGTATGGCAAGGTACACTTGCTTGGGATTTGGTTTCCAACTACTACTCTGGTATCAGCGGGATCTGCAGGTACTCCTACGGTTGTTGAAATAAATACTACCATCATGTTCAGAACATATCAAATAGCTAGAATTGCCTGTCCATAAG
Source organism: Iris macrosiphon (assembly GCA_036927795.1). Lineage (NCBI taxonomy): Eukaryota > Viridiplantae > Streptophyta > Magnoliopsida > Asparagales > Iridaceae > Iris > Iris macrosiphon. The sequence continues at coordinate 75,200,756 of JAYESA010000007.1, read as the reverse complement.
TCAAATTTGGACACAAGGGCAAAATTGACCGTTTCTGGTCAAAGTGGGGCCCACATGTAGCCCATTTCGCACCAAAAAATGTGCTAGAGATAATGTTTTCCAAATTTGTCAAACTTAGTGTCTATTAGTTCAGAACGATGAAACGAACCCAACGGAATATCCAGAACTGGATTCCGATGAGCCGATCACAAAATTGTCCGTCAAGTGGAGCCATGGAGCCGTGGGGCCCACGATACGGGATTTTGTCAACGTTCTCAGAATCGAACCAAACTTGGGTCACAAGACCAGAAAAATGCTATGAATCCGATGGCGTAAGTCTCGTTTCAAAACGACGAGCACACACGAAGTTACAATGAGTTTCAGAACAGGGCCGATATGGGGCGTTGTCGACGGATACGCGTTGATTCCGGTGTGCACGCACATCCAAATCAACTTTCACGAAATTCTACACATCCGTATCAACGGCGTGCACCTTTCGGTAAAGTTCGCACACGACCAAGTCGCCTCGTTTAGCGGGGCGCACCCAGTTCCGAAAAAAATTAGGTTTTAAAAGACCAAGTTTTTTGTCATTTTTACCCTCGAATTAATCACAATCTACAACACCAAAAATTGAACAAAAATAGGTTTTTAAAACTAGGTTGTACGTTCTAAATTACTGTTCAAGTAGATTTTGAAAACAGTTAACAGGTTGCATGCAAAACGGTCGTGAACTTGCGAATTCGGGACCAATTTATAAATTTTCAGAAATGGGTTTTTTTTTCTGTTTTTGCGTCGCGGTTTACGACCGACACAGGATGCGATACCCCGAACGAGTTGCACGTGGTTAGAGAGGGTCACACGATCTTCGCACAGGATTCGACAGAACAAAAAATGAGGCAGCGAGGAGAGAGAAAAACTCACTGGAATGATGGTTCAGTATCGACTATTCTTCGCGTATACGCGGCGGCGCGGCAGCCGGTCGACGGGGAGGCACGGCGGCGGGTATTGCTGTGCTGTTGGCGGGGCTGGGCTGCTCGGGGAGGGTCGTCGCCGGCGGTAGGGGCATGGCGGCGGGAGCTCGGGATGGGCTGACGGAGTCAGGGCGGGGGTTGGCGGTGCTGGCTGCGGTGTAGGGCTTGGGGGGGTCTTAAATAGGGAAGGGGAAAGGGAGAGGCGGAGCAGGGGGGATCATGGTCGTGGTCACGGGCGGAGCAGGGTCGTGCCGGCGGTTCGTGGTCGCGGAGCAGGGGTGGAAGAATCGGGGTTCGTGGGAGAGAGGGGAGTGGGTTACTGGGTCGGGTTCGGGTCGGGTCGGGATCCGATCCGACCCGTTAGGGTTGGGGTTGGGTTCGGTTCAGTCGGGTCAGGTTCAGTCCGGTTTAGTCCGGTTTAATTGGGTTTAAGCTGGTTTAATTAAATCTATGGTATTTAGCTATTTAAAAAATAGTTTTTGAGCCCAATAAATTTCAAAAAATTACACAATAACCAATAATTAATTATACACGCAAAAATATAATTTTTGTAATATATTAATAATTAATTTAATATATTACAAATATTAATCCATGAGGGACATTTTTAATAATTAATTAAAAATCACCAAAAAATCCAGAAATTCATTTTTTAAAAATTTAAAAAATAACAGGTTGTTACAATCTACCCACCTAAAAAGAATTGCGTCCTCGCAATTAAGAAAATAAAATATAACCGGTCAGAAGAGATGACGCGGTTGCAAGACATTTGTTGAAGCACGACACAGAGAATAAGAAATCATGAACAAGGAAAAATCGAAGGGTGAGGGTTAAGCAGAACACATAGGGAAGGAATATAAACTTTTCCCTAGGCAATGAAAGGTAAGTAACTCAAAAGTAAAGGAATCTGGTTAGAGCAAGGATCAACTATAACTTATGAAAACTTGGGTATTAAGTATAAACAAGTTCAAAATACTAGGTTTGAGGCTAAAGAAATGAATTAACAGGCACATGCTATGGCATTACTAGGAATAGATAGCTATAAATAACTTAAATCTTACGCGTATTTGCTACTCCACGAGTCTAAGCGTCCTCTATGGTCATCACAAAAGCTCGTCCACATCCTTGTGTTGGTACCCTCTGCTGTTGCTGGGCTTGTTGGAAGAGTGCTGCCTGGGGTGCCAAAGGTGGCCTCGGTTGATACCCTCCTGGAGCTGGTGGTATGACTCCTTTAACTCACGTCTGTGGTGCTCCCAATGCTGGATAGGCTGGCCTCGGTGCTGGTAAAGCTTGTTGGTTTACCATTGTTGCTCCCTCTCGACGCTCAGGGCATTCCTTGGCTATATGTTGGTTGGATCCACAAATCAAACATAATCCCATTTTGCGTCTGCACTCGTTCTCAATATGGCCTCGCTTGCCACAATATTGACAGATAGGCAGTGCCTGCGGAGATGCTCTGGGTGGCTGGTACATGTGAGATCTTTTTGCAGCTTCTTCGTGTGGTGCTCTGGCTGGTGCTGATGTGAAAGGCCACTTCAGGCTGGACTCTCTCTTGGTGACGCGCTCCATGCGTCGTGCTACAGCAAGGACGTCCGAGTAAGAAGTAGGTGCAACAGAGCCAATCAGTCTCTATAGCTCAAAGTTTAGTCCGTTGAAGAACTTCTCAACCTTCTCCTCTTCTGTCGGGATCAGGGTAGGGGCAAAGCGACTCAGACGAATGAACTCTGTATTGTATTCTTCCACTGTTATATTATCTTGAGTGAGATGATTGAACTTGTCCTGAAGTTTCGATCGAGCAATAGATGAGATATACATCTCCTGAAAGAGACTATAGAACTCTTCCCAAGTGACTCGGTCTGGTCCGAGCCATGTCTCCTCAGATAGCCACCAATGATGTGCATTGTCCATTAATTGCATCAGGATGGCAGTCATCTAATGCTCCATTGGAAGCTCAGCTGCTTCCAATTGATGTTGAGTGTTTGTGAGCCACTCATGAACTTCAGTGGGCTCCTCTTTGCAAGAAAAGATGCAGAGCTTCATTTGGCAAAAATCGGTGATAGAGCCTGCCGATGGCCGTCGTGCTGGTAGGTTTTCCTGCTCTAGTGCGATTATTAGGCTATTCCTCAAGTTCTCCGTCTCGTGACGTAGAGCCTCTTGTTGAATCTGCTGTTGGGCTTACATTATTGCGTATAACATTTGGAACATCTGATTTTCGTCCATAGGCTGTCCGGGTGGAAAAGTAGGCATTGGTGGAGTAAACTGCGGCGGAGGTGGAATATCGTCTCGCCGGAATCTTGAGATATGCTGATTTGCTTGACTGCTTTGGTGAGTGGAGGGATCTCCACTTAATGGCGTCACCCCATCTTCTTCGTAGGTAGCTACAACATCTTTTGGTGTTCCTGAAGGAGTCTCGTCTCTTGCTGGTGGATCCATTACTCTGCATCCAAAATAAACTATAAGAGACGCACAGAGGAATCAAGGCAGGATGCAAGTCAAGTAATTAATTCGAATCCGATATAGAGATCAAGAACGATTCAATCAAGTAGATGAGATCTTATAACTAATCCTATTTTAGTCGCAGGCTTGCTCAATTCCTTAGTTGAAACCAAAAACTTTAGTCGTTGACCTGCATGGGCCACCACAAAAACTATGTCACGCCCCAGTCCCAAAACACCGAGGGACTAGCCACGTGGCAATGGCCAACAGCACACACCAATGGGCAAACCCAATTTAATGGACCCATCAAGGTGTACTTAAGATGTAAAACAACAATAAAGGTCTACTAAACATGTCACAATCTAATCTCATCCATAGAAGATAAATATGATCAATATCAGCATAATGAAATATAACCAACATCAAGTCTCAATAAAGTATATCGGGGAACAACCCGATAATAAGTCTGATACAACATATCAATAGACAGGAAATAAAAGAGTCTAACAACAACAAAGACTGAGTATAGATAAAGCAGATACTCAGGAGAAATCCTCGGCTATCACCTCATCCTCTGGCAACGGTACTGCTCCTGCTTCTGCTTCTGCTCATGTCCCATATACCTCGGGATAGATCTCCTCTGTTACACCTGGGGACATAATCCGGATCTAGGTCCTCAGGGGACATAGCAAGGTACAAGAATAACTCAAGCCAAATAAATGCAGTATATAAAATATATCAATAGGGCAACTATGTAACTATCTATGTGATATGCAAGTGAGAGCATCACTAGAACTCAGGCTGAGACTACTACAAGCTCTGTGTCGGCGACCAGGTAGCAGTGATATCATGTAGGAGCCTAGCTCGGCGTAGCTACGGCACCGTAATAATATAATCAACCTGTAGCCTGTGTATCTCTTCCCACCCAATATAATCACATGTCTCATGTCCACGACGTCTCATGTCCATGTCACGCACGATCAAGACCTCTAACTGATGCAGCAAGTCATAATGATAGCTATGCATATGTAATATCTATGTTATGAATCCTGTAACCTATACAGAATCACCATGAATAACTCAGAAAGATTCTATTACATGAATAGTATCAAGTGTCCTGAGGTATGACGTACTTGATAATGCAAGCACGAAAATGTATAGGGTCGCGATATCAATCTCTAGTGACGTTACATGACTCCGCATACGACATTGGCACCCGAATATTATTCGGACGCTAAGCAATATCACACGGTCCTAGGTTGAATATATATATCACAGAAATATATCAAGAGAATAATATGAAATAATTTACTGCAAGTATGGCAAGGTACACTTGCATGGGGTTTGGTTTCCAACTGCTGCTATGGTATCAGCGGGATCTGTAGGTACTCCTCCGGTTGCTGAAATAAACACTACCATCATGTTCAAAAGATATCAAATATCTAGAATTGCCTGTCCATAAGTCCAATTTGGACACAGGGGCAAAATTGACCGTTTTTGGTCAAAGTGGGGTCCACATGTGGCCCACTTTGCACCAAAAAATATGCCAGAGATAATGTTCTCCAAATTCGATAAACTTAGTGTTTACAAGTCCAGAACGATATACGAACCCAACGGAATGTCCAGAACGGGATTTCGATGAGCCGATCACAAAATCGCCCGTCAAGTGGAGCCGTGGGGCCCACGATACAGAATTTTGTCAATGTTCTCAGAATCGAACCAAACTTGGGTCACAAAACCAGAAAAATGCTACGAATCCGATGGCGCAAGTTTTGTTTCAAAACGATGAGCAGACACAAAGTTACAACGAGTTTCAGAACAGGGCCGATACGGGACGTTATCGACGGATATGTGTTGATTTCGGTGTGCACGCACATCCAAATCAACTTTCGTGAAATTTCACACGTCCGTATCGACGACGCGCACCTTTCGGTGAAGTTCGCATACGACCAAGTCGCCTCGTTTAGTGGGGCGCACCAAGTTTCGGGAAAATTTGGGGTTTAAAAGACTAAGTTTGTGGCCATTTTCACCCTCGAATAACATACAAATTACAACACTATAAATTAAACTAAAAATAGGGTTTTAATCTCGGTTATATGGTCTAAATTATTGTTCAAGTGGATTTTAAAAACAGTTAACAGGTTGCACGCAAAACGGTCGTGAATATGCGAGTTCGGGACCAATTTTCGAATTTTCAGAAATGGGTTTTTTTTTCTGTTTTTGCGTCGCGGTTTGCGACCGACACAGGACGCGATACCCCAAACGAGTTTTATGGGGTTCCAGAGGGTCACGCGGTCTTCGTACAGGATTCGACAGAATAAAAAATGAGGCGGCGAGGAGAGAGAAAAACTCACCGGAACGATGGTTCGGTATCGACTATTCTTCGCGTATACGCGACGGCGCGGCGGCCAGTCGACGGTGAGGCACGGCGGCAGGGATTGTTGTGCTGATGGTGGGGCTGGGCTTCTCGGGGAGGGTCGTCGTCGGTAGTAGGGGCACGGCGGCGGGAGCTCGGGATGGGCCGACGGAGTCAGGGCGGGGGTTGGCGGTGGTGGATGCGGTGTAGGGCTCGGGGGGGTCTTAAATAGGGAAGGGGAGATGGAGAGGCAGAGCGGGGAGGCCGGAGCGGGGGGGATCATGGCCGGGGTCGCGGGTTGATCGGGGTCGTGCCGGCGGTTCATGGCCGCGGAGCGGGTGCGGAGGAATCGGGGTTCGTGGGTGAGAGAGGAGAGTGGGTTACTGGGTCGGGTTCGGGTCGGGTCGGGTCGGGTCGTTATCCGATCCGACCCGTTAGGGTTGGGGTTGGGTTCGGTTCAGTTGGGCCGGGTTCTGTCCGGTTTAATTGTGTTTAAGCTGGTTTAATTAAATCCTTGGTATTTAGCTATTTAAAAATAGTTTTTGAGCCCAATAAATTTTAGAAAAATTACACAACAACCAATAATTAATTAGCCACCCAAAAATATAATTTTTGTAATATTTTAATAATTAATTTAATATATTAAAAATATTAATCCATGAGGGACATTTTTAATAATTAATTAAAAATCACCAAAAAAATTCAGAAATTCATTTTTTTAAAATTTTAAAAAAATAGGTTGTTATAGATCGTTAGGTTCAATGGCACACAATATAAGTCATTCATACAATTCTATCTTTTTCCAGTACGATCAATGAAACATGTTCAAGCAGTTTTCTATTAGCAAGCATGGCAACAGTTATCTATCTCTTTATAACCTAAGCATGTAATTCAATTCTATCTTTAATATATGATAAAGAAATATGTTCAAGCATTCTTTAACACTTCTTGTTAGCATGGCAATTGTTCGTTCGATAGCGGTGTCCGTGTAACTTAGCATGCAACATTCTATTCTTTTACATAGCATGGCAAGGTTCTTTTCAATAACAAGCATTTCAAGTTCTCTAGTTAAGCATACAGGTTCTTGTTATATCATTCTCATGCGAACATTATCTACTTAGCAACAAGCATTATAAAACTCAGATTCATTATTAAGGTGTGCAAGAATCAGAGAATGGAGCTCTGCCTACTCACCTAGATCAATCGTCTTATGTTTCGATCGAAAAACTCTTCGATAAAGCTTTCGCTCGAGCCAGCAAAGCGATATCTCTTGTACATAGTGCCATCGCAGAGCGGGGCACTACACAACGTACTCGAATTGCTACCGATAAGTAAAGAACGTGTGATGGTTAGAAGCATAACTATTATGATTAATGTATTAGAGACTCATATATTTACAACACTGGACATGTTGTGTATGCGACTTGGTCAGTGCAAAAATGTAGAGGAAGACAGTCATTATGCGTATGAGATAGCCAAATCAGTGGCCATAGTTTTCGGATGGAACTTGGTGTGATGATATTATATTATTAGATACCTTTTAAGTATATATAAATGAGTCAACAATCCCACTCATATGCACGCAGGTTGCCTTCTAAATTGCACATTAGGTGGTTAGAATACCTTTATATATTTATTTAATTTCTTACTTTAGTTTATAAAGCTTGTTTTTACTTTATCTTGTTACGTCCCTCTGAGGACCTAGATTCGGATTATGTCCCCAGGTGTAGACGATCATGACTACTTGTAGTACCTTCCCTTTTGTTTATTTATGTTAGCAGTTAGATTTTGTTTTCTTATCTTAGTTTAGTAGTGGATTTGTCTTCACCCGGCTATTAGTTCTTCTGGATTATTTTTGTGTGTGGATATTTTAGACTTGATCATTTTGATCTAGTTCACTTATTGACTTGTTCTGCGGATGAGATTTGTTATGCCTGTGAATTATATATACCACTTATGAACTATGCTTCATATTATAACGTACGTATGTATTTATGAGCCCATATATTGGAGTAGTCACATACATACGGCTGGCATGCTTGTGTATACCTGGTCCTACATATTTGGGATTGGGGCATGACATATTTTTGTGGTGGCCCATGTAGGTCAAAAAAATATTGCCTCGGTTATGTTACTGTACCGAGCAAGTCTGCATACAGGATTTGAGTATATGATCTCATCCACTTACTTGACCACCTTCCTTGATTCCATTTTTGATCTCTCATTTGATTGCTTGATTTGCATCTAGCTTGATCATTTTCTAACATATATCTTATTTTCGTGCTTGAGGGAGGATAGAAAGATGACTAGTACTAGGTATATATATTCCCCTAGGTCAATTATAATATTAGTAAATTTTTGTAAGTTGGGCAGCGTATCTTACAACATAGAATCTCATAGTTATCAAGATACACTAATGAGGCATAATTGAAAGAAACTGAATATATTCTAGTATAAGAAAATAGTGTTTACCTAGACTGTAGAGTTTTAGAGGTCCATACCCGATTTGGTCGACCAGAGACTTTAGACAAGAAGTTAGTATGGCAATAATAGAGGCACAAACACTGGAAGAGTCTTAGATTCTTGATGAACTTGAAATATTTGTACTTTCATTCATCATAATCCCATGTACTTATATTTTGGACTATCTTGACTTATGCTTATGATTATAGCCTATTTTTGCAGGCTTATTCTTTTTTTGAGCTTGTTCATGACATATATATTATTGGGGGCCCACACTAATATATTCTCTAATTAGAATCAGTGTATTATGGTTTGATCAACCTTAGTGCACTTGGTTCTCTCTTTATATGACTATTTTACGTGGATTAAAGATATAGTTGACTTAGCTTATTAGACGAATCTACTTGCCCTATAGACAGGTCCGAGCATATCGTATTGGTTATGTAACTGTATTGATACGAGCCTACGAATAGGAGTACATGAAAATAGGATCTTAATCTACAAATACCTTAACAACTCTCTTTTGAATTATTCATTCACCTTTGAATCCGATATTTGTATTCGATAACATCTTCCTTGAACTCTTTATTAATTTTTTTGTCTTCTCCTATTTCAGAAAGACGAACGCTCATGCTTGATGAAAGTTTGACATATGGATAGTACTAAATATATACTCCATTATGACACAAAATTATAGGAATATAGATCTATATAGAATTGTATATATATGGTGGTTTAGCAGCTATAAGGATAGGTTAATATTTTAACTAGATGGCATACCCACGAAACTAGTAGATTATACGAGTAGCAGTAGTATTCTCTTTCCTATCAACACATCGTCCCCTTGGGTTACTCATCTCCTCTATCGTATTCTTCATATCCTCGATCCCATGTGCAAGTTCTCCTTGTAATAAAACGTATTCATGCTATATTACCTTACTTAAGCAGATCAGACTGACCCTTAGAATTTAATGCAGGATATATTTCTCCTTCCCAAGTTTGAGGTACGATAATTCGTACATGACCCTTATCTACTATTTTTTCTTTTCTTATTCTAAAACCATGCCTTATTTTTAATTTCGAGGACAAAATTCTTGTAAGTTAGGTAGAATGTAAACCTCCTAATTTTTAAATTAAAAATTTAGTATTTTTTTATTAAATTGTTGGATTTCTTTTAGATTATTTTCTTGGTTAATTAGAAAATAAAATGCTATGATTTAATAATTAAATAAATAATTATTTATATTTAGTAATTAAAATTTTTTCACTAAAATATTTTGAGTGTAAATTTTTTGGTAAAGTATTATGATTTTTTCTAGAAGTTATTTTAGGAACAAATATACATTTTTGGAATTATATATATATATATATATGTGTGGGGGGGGGACGGATTGGGAGCCCCATTTTTGGAGCCCCGCGAAAGCCTCGCCCCCGTGCACCATCAGATCGGGGGACCCGCGTGGGGACTGTGTGGGGCCCACGCCGATCCAACGGCCAAGGAAGAACGGGGCTCCCAATCCGAATATATATATATATATATATATATATATATATATATATATATATATATATATATATATAAAGAAAACCCAACCTACAGACCCGCTTCATCCTCACGACCCTCACCCGAACTCTCTCTCTCGCATACATTCTAAACCCTAACCCAAAATTTCTTCTACAAGTCTTAACCCTAACCCTAAGTCTATCCCCTACGGCCACCCTTGGACGCCGACGACCGTCGCAAGGCCGTGGAACCATCCCCCGACCCAAGATTTTTGGCCACCTGCGGACAATATCAGTTCCGACCGCCCAACTTCGGTGTAAGTTTTCTCCCACCTCGCTCATTCATTTTTTGATCTGCTTGTTGCTTTGCATTCACAACATTAACGTCTATAAACGCCTACAAATCAAATTATTTATTATGTAACCAATCGTGCGGGAAATCGACCCAAAGTCGAGGAAAAACTGTTCTCGAAATAGTGCATAAAACTGTCCATGACCTCGTCTTTCGAGACATGTATCTATCTCCATAGTTGGAGAAACACCAAACCAATGTATAGAAAATCTAACCACCTTCAAAACCCATTGATTAGTTTAATTCCAGATTTTAATAATTAAAATTTAGGTTGAAAAACTCGAAAAACCTATTATTTAAAACCCAAAATTCCCGATAAGTAGTCCGCTCCGCCAAATGAGATGACTTTGTCATATACCAGTGCACATAAAGACGTGTATGGTATCTTCTGACTTGTGGTATTTTACGAAAGTTAATTTGGACGTGTGTGCACGCCGGAATCAACATGTATCAGTCGAAAGTTCCTTGTATCGGTGTTTAACAAATTATCCTATTAGTCGATGCACCTAGTTGGAGCATGAAGAAACTTACACCATCAGATCCATGGCATTACGCTGGTCCTATGACCCAAGTTTCGTTCAATTCCGAGAACATTAACCAGAACGCCATTTCGCGGGCCCAACGGTTCGATTTAACGGGCAATTTTGTGATTGGCTTCCCGGAATCAAAAATTGGACATACCATTGAGTTGATCATTGTTTAGAATTTGTTTGACCTATAATTTGTCATATTTAGATATCTTTAGCCTTGGCACATTTTTCGGTATGAAGTAGACTATATATGAACCCTACTTTAACTCAAAAATTATTATTTTGCCCATGTGTCCAAATTGGACGAAAGGGTAGTATTTTATTATTATTTCGTGAACGTTGGTGATGTTTATTTCAGTATTTGGAGATATTCGTACATCTTCCTCTCTTTGTGCCACTGTTGACTAGACGTGTACATCGCCCGGACATTGTCTAAACTCTGCTCGGACACCAAGCAAGATACCTTGCTATATTTACTGCTAGTATGATTTAATTTCAATATTTAATTTTTATTGTTTCATATTTATTTTTATATAAATTGTGCGTCTAAGCTTGACTTGGGTGCAAACGACGGTGTTCGTCGTCTTTTATAGCTTTTATTTATTTTATATATGTTGACTTAGTTTTAGCGGACTAACTTCTATTTGTGGGATTTTTTTATATCTCCCTAGGCCATGACACACACATGACATAATTTGTGATATTCTGCTAGGGGCACAGACTACGTACTCGGCTCGTTACTGATACGTAAGGAATGTGTGACAGTTAGAAGCATAATTGTTATGATTAGTATATTGAGTCTCATACAGTTATAATATTGGATATGTTGTGTATGTGACTTGGTCAGTGCGGGAATGTTGGGGAAGACAATCATTATGCATATGAGATAGCCAAATCGGTAGACATAGTTTTCGGATGGAACTTGGTGTGATAATATTATATTATTAGATACCTTGTTAGTATATGTAAATGAGCCAACAATCCCACTCATATGCACGAATGTTGTCTTCTAAATTGCATATTAGGTGGTTTGAATACCTCTACATATTTATTTAATTTCTTACTACAGTTTATATAGCTTGTTTTTACTTTATCTTGTTATGTCCCTCTGAGGACCTCGATTTGGATTATGTTTCTAGGTGTAGATGATTATGACTACATGCAGGAGTACGGACCAGGACTTGTTGCTTTATTCTCTTCTGAGGATCTCTTCTCTTCGAGTCTATTTAGTTCGTAGTTGAGTTGTTACCTTCCCTTTTTTTTATTTATGTTAGTAGTTGGATTTTGTTTTCTTATCTTAATTTGGTAGTGGATTTGTCTCCACCCAACTATTAGTTCTTCTGGATAATTTTTTTCTTTGGATATTTTTGACTTGATCATTTTGATCTAGTTTACTTATTGACTTGTTCTGTGGATGAGATTAGTTGTGCCTGTGACTTGTATATACCACTTGTGAACTATGCTTTATATTACAGCGTATGTATGTATTTGTCAGTCCATATATTAGAGTAGTCACATACATATGGTTGGTATGCTTGCGTATACCTGGTCCTACGTATTTAGGACTGGGCGTGACAACCAAAAAAATATGTCACGCCCCAGTCCCAAAATATTTAGGACTTGGAATACTTAAACATACTAGCTATGTACCAAGTTGACTCCAGTCCAACTCGATTACATATAAGTTGTATTATATAAATTTTATAATAAAACTCTAAGTCTCAATCCATAAGAAAATAAATAAAAGAAAGGACAACATATATCATGGTGTGCACCCCGAACAACACTTATCCGAATAGACTCGAAAGAATAGCATGAGTCTACAAAACTAAACTATATTAACATATGAGTTACAACATGAATAAATAAACATAACTAAGGTAGAAATAAAATAAATACCTAGTTCCAATGCCTGGTTGCCGAGGTGATACGCAATAGCATCTCTAGGGAAACTCCACAACCGACTATGATGTAAAACTGGCAAGAAATCAGGTCCTGAGAGGGACGTAACAAGGTACAATAAATAGCATGTCAGAAGTAAAATAGTATAAATGTACAAAATGTACTCCAGGGTAAAACTACAGTAACTATCAAAGTAAATGCACATGAGAACATCACTCGTACGCTAGACCACCAAGGTATAAATATAAAGTTCTCAATGGACAACTTCAATAACTATGTAAATCTTCAGGTTCCGTCAGGGAACCTGTAGTAACTATGTAAAATCTAGAACTTCGGTCAAAGTCCACGATAACTATGATAAAAAGTGGTAGTCCAACGCTCCGAGTACGTGCTCCCCACCCAATGTAACCTCATGTCTCATGTCCATAACACTCAAGATCAAGACCTCTAAACAAATATCGAGTCATAATAAGTAGTATAGTATAGTAACATATCACGTCACAATCCTAATGCAAAATACAGAATCCGGTCTCCACAAAAATATCAAGTACGAATTCTCATGAAATATCGTATCAAGTGTCTTAAGGTCTGGTGTAAAATATATCCGCACGATCATGGCATCGTGAAGCCAACTCTAGAATCGTTACCCGACTCCGCTAATGGACATCAACACCCATGTTTAACTCAGATGTGAAGTAATGTGTCACGTCCCAGTCCCAAAATATCGAGGGACTAGCCATGTGGCAATGGCCATCAGCACAATTCCAATGGACAAACCCAATTTAATGGACCCGTTAGAGTGCACTTAAGCTGTAATACATAAAAATGGTCTACGAACACCTATCACAGTTTATATATCTAATCTCATCCACAAATAGTAACAAAATCACAAGAGACAAGTCCAGTCACAATAATATAAAATGATCTGTCCAACCAAAACAATATAAATAATGTCACGGGGAACAACCCGTCATCAAAATGGAAAGGAAAATAAATCCAAGTACAATATCTAAAAGTCACTAAAAGATCAAATATCCAAGAACACTAAGCATAAATAATGAATGGTAAGAATACTATATGCTCAAGAGAAGTCCTCCGGAACAACCTTGTCCTCTACAACCTATGCGTCTCCAATAGTAGCACATGTCCCATAAACCTCGGGATAGCTCTCCTCGTATACACCTGGGGAGATAATCCGGATCCAGGTCCTCAGGGGACATAGCATGGTACAATAAACACTCAAGCCAAATAAAATGCAGCAAGTAAATATAAACAGATCCTCAGGGCAAGCTATGTAACCAACTAAGTAAAATGCAAATGAGAGTACGTATCACTAGTACTCAGGCTGAGACCACTACAGGCTGTGTCGGGGAGCCCATAGCAGCAAGTAGTATCACGACTCCAGTATACGTGCCAAAGATCTGAGACAGAGTCTAAGGCACCTCCAGTAGTATATATATAAATAATCAGCCTGTAGCCTGTGTGTCTCTCCCCACCCAATATAACCTCATGTCTCATGTCCACGATGTCTCATGTTCATAACACGCAAGATCTTGACCACTAGCTAGTGCAACCGAGTCATAATAATATCAATATAATATGCAAGTCTTATGGCACGAATCCTGTAAGCCTGTACAGAACCACCATGAATAACTCAAGAAAGATTATGTCACATAAAATAGTGTCAAGTATCCTACGGTATGGCATACTTGGTAAAGCAAGCACGTAAAAATATAGGATCACAGAATCAACTCTCTAAGTGACGTTGCATGACTCCGCGTACGGCATCGACACCCGAATATTGTTCGGACACTAAGCAACGTCTCACGGTCCTAGGTTGAACAGGCACATCACAAGAATATATATAAACAAAAAGAAACACCAGCATATAATATAACAGGATCTCTGCAGGTTTGGTAAGGTACACTTGTTTGGGTTCTGAACTCCGTCAACTGCTCCTAGGAAAGTAAAATCTGTACGTACACCTCCGGATGCTGAAACAAACATCACCAATATTCTCATAATACTTGAAATAGCTAGAATTGACTACCCATAAGTCCAATTTGGACACAGGAGCAAAATTGACAGTTTTGGGTCAAAGCGGGGTCCACATGTGGCCCACTTCGTACTGAAAAATATGCTAGAGACAAAGTTCTCTAAATTTGTCAAACTTAGTGTCTAAGAGTCCAGAACGATGATACTAACCCAACGAAACGTGCAGAACTGGATTTCGATGAGCCGATCACGAAATCGCCCATCATGTAGAACCGTGGTGCCCACAAAATGATATTTTGTCAACGTTCTCAGAATCGAACCAAACTTGGGTCACAGGACTAGTGTAACACTGCGAATCCGATGGAATAAGTTTCATTGTGAAATGACAAGCACGCAAAGTTTTGACGAGTGTCAGAACAGGCTGATATGGGATTTTTTGACGGATACACGTTGATTTCGGTGTGCACGCACATCCAAATCAAGTTCCACGAAATCCTACACATTTGCATTTATGTTATGCGCCTTTCGATGAAACTCGCACACGATGAAGTCGCCTCGTTCGGCAGGACGCACCCTGTATCGCGAGATTTTGGGTGTTTTAAAAATAAGTTTTTGGTCATTTTAGAACAAGAATAATTTAAGCATTAAAGCAAACTAATAAAAACTAAAAGAACAGTAAAAATCTTGGTTATATTGTGAAGAAGTTCTTTTAATTATATTTTAAAAATAATTAATGAGTTGGTAGCAAATTGGGCATGAATATGGGCACTTTGACTAAAATTTTGAACTGTTTCCAAACAGTTTTTCGGTCAACTTTAGGTTAATTTTTCGATCAAATCGGGGTGCCTAAATTTGTTCCACTTGAAGAAAATCCTAGAGGGTTAGGTTGTGAACATACCGGCGAAGACGGGACGAGAATCGGACGAGCGAGGAGGGCAAAAGCTGTGCACGAAGTAGGGGCCGCAACTGTGCACTGGGGGGCGGATCTGCGGTGCGGTCAGCGCGGCGGTGCGGGCGGCAGTCGGAGGCGACGGGGCAACGGGGCAACGGCGGAGGTCTGATGTGGGTGATGGTGGAGGTGGTATTAGAGTTAGGGTTAGGGTTTTGGTTTTGTTCACATGTACATATATGTGTATGTATATATATATAGAAGAGGGGGTAGTGAATCCTGTACGCGGGTTGGGGGGATTTTTGTTAGTGGGTTAATGGGTTGGTTTGTTAATGGGTACGGTTAGGTTTAATTTCTTTTTTCTTTTTTATTCAATAATTAAACACAGAAAATTCTCAAAAATAGTTAGGCACTTGGAAAAATTCTAGAAATTTATATTTCTTCCAATAAATAATCTGCAACCAATTTATATTAATTAAACAACATATTTACTAAGTATTAATAGATAATAAAATAATTAAATAAATCCATAAATTATATTTTCTACATAATATTAAATTGGGAGCATGTAGGGGTTCAAATAATGTAACTCGAGTGTCATGTGCGTAATAGGACCAGTTAGGCTCGTAGCATGAATTTAGTTGGAAGCAATGGGTCGGGATGGCGTGCTAAAATTGTACGCCACTGTAAAAAGGTTAATTAATCATCGTTTTCTCGTAATTGTGTCGCGAAAGTTGTGCGACCAAAATAAGGCATAGTATTACGAATTTGTGAGAGACAATCATGGTAGGAGCCTAATTTAACTCGTCTAAGTCAAGCATGCTTGGTTGGTTGGAAGGGAAATGCTAGTATTGCACTCAAGATCTTAAAAGCATAGGGTTGGTTTTCTAAAGTTCAATTAAATTATCGAACAAATATTAAAATAAAAATAATTATTATTAATTACCGAACCAACCCTATATAAAAATCAGGGTGCTCACATAATGACAACGGCCCTAAGGTGACAAAATACACCAGAAGCAAACAGGACAATAATAATATACATGTAATATAGTAGAAAAGTTAATACGATATGGCAATGTACACTTGCCTGTTTTCGGTTGCTATAAAGAAGCCGGTCCAACGTCCAAGTCTGAAGATGCTGCGGATCCCAATTGTCCTAAAGAAGGAATTAAATTACATAATACTTAACCAATATTTACATTATGGCTCTAGTCTATTGGTGTTATAACTATAGCCTATGTCGTATAGTCTGTCTTCTACTTGTAATCAATAATGCACCCAATTCTAGGATTAAAGTATTAGGCCTTCGCGTCAGCTTTTTGAAACTTCAAACGGATTATGTTTTCGTGTCCGGAAGCTCCCTGAATCACGAAAACACCGAAACACGTTCGTCTTTCGGACACCTGACACTCAAATAAATCTACAAAAAGTTATAGATCAAATTTAGCCTAAGAATTTATATTTTTGGAAAGATAACTTTGACGTGGTTCTTTTAAAAAAACTCTAGGTTAAACTAAATTCTGAGTTGGGAGTTATGACCTTTCTAAGTTACTAGGACTGCTAAAAACGAGTCTAAAACCTTTGACAAATTTGGACTATTTTGGATTAAAACTCATGTATGTTTCTAGGTTATATAAAACCTAATTATTAGCCATTACTCATGATCTTATCTAATCTATTTTTATTTCTCTAATGGTAGAATTTCTATTTGTTGGTCATATACGTTCTAGAACCATTTAAAGATTAAGAAGAAGATGAAGAAGAAATTACCTTTTTGGAGATCAAAAACTTCAATGGAGATCCAATACAAGAGGATCATAACTTCTTCACCTACCTGATCTCCTCCTCTAACGCTTCTCCAAAGTTTTTGGATTTAATTAGGAAGAGAAAGGAAATAGGAAGAAGATAATTAGGGTTTGTGAAAGGTAGATGGAGGCAACTAGGATTTTGATTCTTGTATATATATATATATATATATATATATATATATATGAGGAGGGGGTTTGTAGTTGGCGGCCAAGAAGTGGGATAGGGGATCAGGTTTGGAAAGGGGGAGGCTGACCTATTGAGGGAGATTGTTAGGGTTTGTTTTGGGTTTGTTATGGAGGAGTTAGTTAAAATTTTGGATGGAGAAAATATATATATATATATATATATATATATATATATATATATATATATATATATATATATATATATATATATATAGTTGATAGTTAGATGCATGCAAGGGTGGTTAGATATTTATGTGTTTGAACCTAGGGCTAGGATTTAATGAGGCTTAATATGACATGTATGTGTTAGAATTTAACCATATAATTACTATAGGATTTTAATGGAATGCATAGATGGAAAGTGCATAGGATTTGATTCTAAAATAGGAAGATGCTGAATTTAAATTCAATTAGTTTAAATAATTAGATTTTATGCATTCAAAATATGTGTTTGGTGTGTCGTAGAGTAGGGGATGGATGTGTGATAATGTCCATGAGTCATAAAAAGTGGTTCAGGAGTTCGAGTTGGGTGGTTGGGCTCGGTTGTGTGCGATAGTACAAAAGATGTCGCAAAAGGCTACGAAATGAGTCAAGGTGGTTTATAATTTTTTGGAGCATACGGTGACTCAAATAAATGGGACACCATTTTCATGGACGTAGTAGGTCCAGTAAGGCTCATGAACTTAAAATTGGTCGAAAGAATTGAGTTAGTATTGCGTATTAAAATCGTCCGGAACGAGTACCCGGTGGTGTGGTGGACCAACCATTCTTCTTTCCGTTGAATTATGTCGCAAAAGTTGTGCTACCAAAATAAAGTATCGGACTGCGAATTTGTGAGTAACAGTCATGGTGTGAGCCTAAATTGGCTCGTCTAAGTCTAGCATGCAAAGTTGGTTGGAAGGTAAAAGCTAGTGTTGTACTCGAGATTTTAAGATCATGGTGGTTGCTTTCTAAAGTTCAAGAAATATCTAATAAATATTTTAATTAATAAATAAATCTTTTTAATATATAATAAACAAGAATTATATTTGTTTTGAAATACCAAGAATAACCCTATATAAAAATCAGAGTGCTTACACTAGTCTTACGGATAGAAGGTCTACGTCTGGCTATTCGACATTTATTGATGGAAACTTAGTGTCGTGGAAGAGCAAGAAGCGGTGTGGTCTCACGATCAAGTTTAGAAGTAGATCATCGAGATATTGCTCATGGCACAGCAGAGATGTTATATCTGCAGCATCTTCTACAAGCATGATCTAAAGCAGCAGATAAGTGGTGTGATAACCAATATGCTATCCATATTGCTACCAATCTTGTATTCCATGAAAGCATGAAGCACATTGAGATTGACATCTACTTCGTTCGTGATGAGTATAAAAAGGGGATGATAAAGTTTCACCACGTGAGGACCGGCGATTAGATAGCTGATATCTTTACGAAGTCTTTTTTAGGTTCTCGGATTCACACTACCAGAAAAAGTCAAATTAGCGACGTCTAAAAACGTCGCTAAATAACCAAAAATCGTCGCTAATTTGGTTTAGGGACGTAATTAGCGACATTTTAAAGCAGTCAGAAAAAACCAAGTCGCTAAAACAAAAAACGTCGCTAAACGTCGCTATACCGACATTTTTTAGCGACTTTAATGTGTCGCTAAATTTAGCGACGTTTAGCGACTCCGCGTCACTACATAGCGACGTTTATTGAAGTCGCTAAACGTCGCTAATTAGCGACTTATATAGCGATGTTACACCGACGTCTTTAATGACCTAGCAATACTGCCATGTCAGCAGTTTGCGACGTACAGCGACTAACTATATCCATACAATTGCATCCTAAATAAAAAATATATATAAATATCCAGTAACTAACTATACTACTGCGGATCTGCAGGAGGCTAGCTGACCACCGGCGCGCTTGAAGGATAAGAACTCCTCATAGTCGTCCCGTAGAATCGACACCGATGTCAATGAAGAAGGCAGTGACGTCGGTGGAGTCTGTGTTGATGTAGGCGCACCAGGAGGCCGTGCCCGCTCTAAGTCTGCGAGTCGCTGGTTGTAAGAATCCAGGGTAGATAACAGCCTCGTACTGCTATGAACCATTGAATCCTGCATCATCGTCAGCCTCTCGCCCATTGATACCTGTGACACCTGCAGCACCATGATGTTGCGGTCATTGGAGGCTCTAATATCATTTGTCAATTCCCGGAGCTCCGTCATGCTGCGGTCGAGCATATCAAATCGTGCGATGAGCATCGGATCGTCCGCCTGCAGCTCCATGATGTTGCGGTCATTGGAGGCTCTAATTTCCACTTCTGGATGATATTTCCTGTTGTGACATCTCACACACGGACACTTAATTTTGGTACCGTCCATGTACTGAGGGAATGCCTTGGCGAACTGCAGGAACTGCTGTACACCCTCAATGAATTCATCCCGCACACCGCATATGTCATCAGGATGACGGTTGTACATCCACGAACGATGACGCAGATAGTAATTCATATCCATTTCTAGATACTTCTGCAAAATTGACAGTATGTATCATATAAATCATTACATACAGTAGTTTATCACCTAACTTCATAACTTAACCGTACTATAAAAATCATAACTGATATAATACAAACTTTTATTTATCAAAGTCTAAAATAAGCAATATTCAAAACAACTGACCATTTATCAAAGTCTAAAATAAGCAATACTTTCATTTCATAACTGATATAATACATACTTTCACTCTAATTGAAATGCACTGCACTGATCACTCTTGCCAATTAAATCCCTGATACCACAATATCAGTTAAGGGCTGTATTGGCATGCAACAAGTGATCGATGAACACCTACCCGATACTTGTCTATACCTTAACCCTGAGGGAATTTGGATCCTGGTAAATCTCTACCAATCTTATTTATGCAAGCTCAGCTCAACAATCAACCAATAAAGTTGCAAATTTGTCCAATCTGTTTGTCTTCATCTAATGGCTTGAAGGTAATTCGCCTGGAGGTTTCAAAATAGAAATTTGAATAGTGACGTATGCTATGATGAGAGTAGCAAGTGGTTAGATATTTATTTTATTTTATTAATTCACCAGGTTAAATAAGAGAGGCTATCTGATGTATTTTAGACAACATACAGGGTGGGAGTTACCAAAATTCTAAACTATTTTAGCATTTTGACTATATTCGGTTCGGTTCGGTTTTCGGCGAGTGAGTTTGCAACTGTGAATGAGTGACTCTGTTGGTGATCTTAATGCTAGAAAACAGAGAGTTGCGTTCCATGATGCTGATATATTTTGAGAGGATCTCACCACACATAATAAATAAGTATGGTGATAAAGGACATCCATGACGAATGCCACGGTATGGATAAAAGGTCGACGAAGGGGACCCATTGATCAAGAGGGCAAAGGAAACTGTGGTTATACATTGCATGATTAAAGTGTGAGTTTTTTCTCAAAATTCAAAGCCAAAAAGAGTGACTAATAACTTCCCAACTGAGTTTGTCATAGGCCTTGGACATATCTATTTTCAGAGCAAAGGAGCTATTCTAAGAGCTTTGTTTGGATATAGTGTGAAATAATTCCTGGGCTATTATCACATTGTCACATATTTGCCTTCCAGGGACAAAGGCATTTTGGAATGGAGATATCAATTTGTGGAGGACGGATCGAATCCGATTAGCCAAGATTTTGGTAATAGTCTTGTAGATGACATTGCAAAGTGAAATTGGTCGAAATTCAGTATGTGGAAGCTTTTGAAGATTGAGTAGCATCAGTATGTGGAAGCTTTTGAAGATTGAGTAATTTGTTCTCTCCTTCTTAATCTCTTCCTGGAGGTTACCAATCCGCTTCCTTCCCCAGTGTTTTGGAGTCGGCGGGATCTTTTTCAACTTAGTTTGGATGTCTGTATACTGCGCTACAGAGTTCCATTTGCTCTCGAACCGAACCCTAACCCCATGTCGAAAAACCTAACCCTAACCCTAACCCTAACCCCATGTCAAAAAATCTAACCCTAACCTTAGGTCCTTATCGTGTCTGTGTCAGTGTGTGTGTGTGTCGTGTATGTGTCACTGTCTGTGTGTGTGTGTCGTGTCTGTGTCAGTGTCACATGTGTTCTGTAAGAGAGAGAGAGAGAGAGAGAGAGAGAGAGAGAGAGAGTTAGGGTTTACCTAGATCTCGAGGAGGAGGGGGGGATGCCGGAGTAGCCGCGATGGAGAGGCGGTCGACGGAGCAGGCGGTCGATGGAGCGGGGGGGGGGGGGGCGGGGGAAATTTTTTTCGTTTTGAATTTTCGACAGATGGGGAAAAACGAAACCGAGCCCTGATTAACCAAATTTTAGCGACGTTTAGCGACGTCAAAAAAAGACGTCGCTAAATTAAACTTTAGCGGTGTTAATGACGTCGCTAAACACGTTACTAAATATTTTTAATATAAATCTCGCTATATACGTCGCTAAACGTCGCTAACTTAGATATATTAGCGACGTGTAGCAACCAAAATTGAACTTATAGCGACTAATCTTTTAAAAACTGAATAAAAGTCGCTAAATGTCGCTAAATGTCGCCAATTAGCGACGTCTAGCGACGTTTTTACATGGAGTCGCTAAAAAACGTCGCTAATCCCGCTTATTCTAGTAGTGTCAGTTTCTTTGTAACAAGCAGGGCATGATTGAAATCTATTCTCCATCTTGAGGGAGGGTGTTGAGTATTATGTTATTTAGTGCCACATCGGAAAGAGAATAAGGAGGAGGTTAGTCCTCTCCTATATATATGTAATCTCTCACTATTAAGGGGGGGGGGGGGGGGGGGGAGTCATATCGGTTAAATTTTTGGCTTTTGTAGGAAGGAACAATTGGATGATCATACACACAGTTTTGGAAACTATCAGACGTGACTAAAATATGCAGTTTGGATTAACCATATGGATACCCCTCATTCCCTTAACAATTGGCAATGAACATGATAGGCTAAAGTTAGTAGTCTAGTATAACTATATTGATGTTCCCCTCCACACACGATAATGATGATGCAACAATCCAGCACTCTTTTTCAAGTGTGCAATTGATTACTTGTCTTAGCTATAAATTAAAATGTTGCTTTTAGTTCTGTTCAGCAATAGAGTTGATATGCATTTAAATCTTACAATAGTTTTGCATTTCTAATTGGCTGTAAAGTACTACGTTCACTTGAATATCATGAACTGTCTCAACTTAACAGCGTAATGTTAAAGAAAATACTGAAAGGACAAGGATGATTACATCATTTTCTCCTCACCCTTGTCCCAAGTAAAGAAGATACAAAAGTATACATAAATTGAAGAAGTAGAGAGTTCGCATGTATCTTATAGGGACATTAAAGAAGAAAACGGATACAAATTAAAGCCTAATTAAGGTAAAATAAGCAAACAAAAATATATATATAGGAGAATAAAAAACAACAATAGAAGGCTCTCGGTCCTCATCTAATTAAATATACCGATCCATTCTTCGCACATCCATATTGCCGGCGGCTGCACTTATGGCATCGAACCCTAACTTGACAGAAGAAGATAGAGAGCACGCCCTCCACAGCGCTGTGATGTTCAGCTTCAGAGGACAAGGCGAATGTATTGGAAGAAAGAGGGCTATATTTAATTTAACCGATAGTTACTGTTGCCATATGCTGTCCATTAGATCACGTCCATGTAAGGAAAGGGTTAACGTTAACAAATTGCCACCTTACACCATTATTTTATGGAATTCCGTACGGTTACCACGTTCAAGTCCCATAAAGTCCGCAGGGGATCGCGATCAAAATGACACAAACTAGGTTTGTCCTTGTTGAGTGCTACACAAATTGATTCATTAGCGTATAATTAGGACATCTTTTGAGTTGTTTACTCATGCATATCTTTTCCTTTTACGTCAGCAGAGAATAATCCACAATTAAATAACGTATTTGAAGGCGGCACCTGAATTTTAAAGTTGCAAAATGAAGCTTTTTCATCCACACCAAGCCATTTCAAATCAGGATATGGAGAAGAGTGTTAAGATTAATTATATTTACTATTCGATTAATTCTTCTACACGATTTTTTTTTTCTATACGAATATGGATCTGTTCTCTATCTATATATATATTTATAAATATTTTTGATTTGTTTTATAGTTAGAGTCTAAGAATTTTTTAATCTTATGACCGTTTCAGAGATTTTTTTGTTGTACATCCAGGCCACACGCGCTTTCTGCAACTCGACGTGCGTCCGTTAGTTGGCTACACACAATTGCTTCACTGAAGGATTCCTCCTCTGAGCGTTGTGTTACTAGCATGAAAGAAGGTGTTGTCCTTCAATTTTTCAGTGGTGAGAAGTGAGCTGAAGCACTCAAACTTGAGTTAAGAAGCAAACACTTTGTTTCCCAAAACAAATATACCAAAGTTTGATTTCTGTTCATTCACAGAAAAGAAAAGAAAAAAAAACCAATCATTCCGCTTACCCATCTCCCAAAACTCCGTTTTCCCGCTGCCCATCGGCTGACTCCTTGCTAGTTCGATTTAGCACCACACTTTTTGTATTAAAACAAAAACAAAATTCTTTTTGGTTTTTTTTTTTTTTTTTTTGTATTGAAGTACATGTGCCACAAAAGGAACAGTCTGGCAATTGCTTGATCTTATAATATTCTATTAAAAAAAAAAAAATTTATTTGACCAGTTCTAAGATTTTTTTTTCTTCTACTTGGTAGAAGACTCGTACTCCCACCTTTAGAACCTCTTATCGTCCTTCTTGTACTTATTATAGAAAGCATGGTCATTTTGCTATCATATGTTATGCTTGTCAGCAGTTTGGTTTGATTTGTTCTCACTGTCATAAATCTGGTCACCGAGTGGATAATTGTTACATTTTTTATCCAAATTAAAAACTCAAAATTTTAAGCTGATAAAGACAAATGATTCTTCCTCGAATCACTCTCCAGTACCTCAGGCTGTCATTTAGTATAATACACTGACATAGACAGATTTTCAGCACTGTCTTACTTAGTTAGAGATCTAGCTCTAGCTCCGGCTCCAACGCCAGCATGTCTTTGCTGGCTTCTCTGTATCTGCCTCTACTGGTACGTCTATTTCTTGAATATTAGACTCTAGTGTTTCTCATCATATAACTTTTGACATTAGTCTCTTATCTAATATTACATCTTTATCATCTCATTTTTTTCTCTTTATATACAGTTAATGGTTCTCAGTTGATCAGTACTCAATCTGGTTCCATTATTTTTGAAACTTTGAGCCTTCATTGTTTTACATGTCCCAATCTTACTTTAAAGCTTATAACAGTTAGTAGCCTTTGTGAGATTGAATTTATTATTATTTTTATTTTCTCGCATATTATGTGAAGGATCCTTGTATGAACCAAATGATTGGTCATGCTCGTAGGAAGGGAAGGTTGTACCACTTAGAGTTTTTTTTTCGAACTTCCATCAACTCGACCTTTGAGTTCTAGTCATGTTTCTATCGTTACGTCTGCAGTCGACTTGTGGCACAAATGTTTATGTCATATTTCAGAGCTCCATCTAAAGACTTTATTCCATAGTGGAGCTCTTGGAGATGTTTCTTTCTCTTCTCTATCCACATGTATGGATTGTAAGTTGGAAAAACACTCACTACAAAAAAATGTAGCATTTACGGTGCACAGTTGCTGCACGTTGTAAATGACACTCTTTTACAGCGTGTAAATTTATGCGCCGTAAAAGAGTTATTTTTTGTCTTTTTTACGGTGTGTTTGACATGCACGTCGTAATTGAAGACTCATTTACGGCATGCATTATTGTGCTTTTTAATTGAAGACTCATTTACGACATGCATTTTAGCGCGTTGTAATTGAAGACCCATCTACGACGTATTTCAGCACGTTGTGAAAGATAATTTTTTTTAGTTTCCAGCTCCTTGTAAATTTTTTTCACTTTAAATTTTAAGACTCCTCTTCTATACTTTACCAATCAAGATTCAGCTGCTCATGGAAAGTTTGAGTGACTAAGACTTCTATGAACTTCATTTCAAATTTATATTTCCCTCTTCTATATTATCAACCATTAAAACATGCATTATTGCGCGTTGTGGTCGAGGTTGGTGAGCACGGCCTGGTCCGAGTAGGGGACCCCGGTCGGGAGCAGCACCTTGTACCCGGCGCTGCTCTCCCACGGCTAGAACGAACTCCTGCGGGGGTTCGTGAGGAAGGGGTACGGAATGTGTTTGTGGTAATGACTCTCCAGCTCCTCGGTGCTTTCCCCGCTTAATTCTACCAATTTACTTTTCCAGTGTAGATATCAATCAGTGAATTGTGTTTTGTTCCACTGGGCAAATTAGTGATTATAGATGCTTCAGTATGCAAGATGATTCAATATGCAACCTATATACGAAAAATTCATGCTGGGTCAAACTTGGATCGTTTGTAAATGTGGGTTCCGTTGTGCATGGTCTCAACTCTGTCCTCACCAAGACCTTTAAAAATACAGAAAGACGGAAAGCCTTGAAGAACTTTCAACTATATAAATACAAATAGTTAAAGATGGAGAATCTGAAAACAAATAAAGAGAACTGTAAGAAGAAAAATAACAATTGTTAACTAAATTAGAACCAAGAACATTGGCATAGTTTTTTTTTTCCTTGTTCAGTTATTTCTTTTGGCCATTATCCCTGGCTCATCTATCAAGTCTGGATTTATTGTATAAGTCCCAACATTTTAGAATAGGGTTATTTTAGTAATTGATAATTTATTTTATTATTTTAAATCATTAAATAAGGTAAAATATTAATTTCTAAAATTCTTTTATATATTAAAGATATTTTGCCATGCTTTGATATTTTGAGGAATGCACCACATTTTTTCTTCCAACAAAATTCATATTAATGAACTTGACTGGAACTACTATACTTGGGAGATGGGTGTTGCATTAATTTGATATTTCCTATGCTCCAAAAATATTGACAAACATTGCGAACTTTCGTTACCGTAAAACTACCATTATTGTCTTGTCTTGTTGATCCCAACCGAGCCCAACATCTTTCTCGGTCTCTCAAACCTACTCAACTATATATATTTTCCACACACAAAGCCTCGCACATGCACGCAGGGTCGGCCCTGACCTCATGGGGGCCCGGGGCGAACTTTCAAAATAAGACCACATACATAATGTAAAAATAAATAAAACAAAAGTAAAACAAAAATTATACCTCCAATAAGATTTGAACTAGAAATCTCTTGTGTGCAAGTCTAACATAATAACCACTACACTACAATTGCTTTGTGATAAAAATGACTCTTAGTAAATACTAGTTCTATTTTTGGTACATTTTTTTTTATATATTTAAACAAAAAAAAATTTGGGCCCTCCTGGCCCATGGGGACCTGGGCGGTGGCCCTGCTCTCCCTGTTCTAGGGCCGGCCCTGCATACACGACAAACCAATAGCACCACAAACGTCCTATTTGAGACACTAAAAGTGAATCTTCTTATGCACTTGCACTCAAAACCAGCTAAGACCCAAATAACTTAAGTCCAAGTGAACCCAAAGCCTTACTAATTAAAGTCTAAACAAAACCTCATAGATCTGAACTATAAGCTAAAGCCTATTAAAACCCAAACATGGGCCCAACAACCATTTATATAAAGCCTCCTCCTCACAAACTCTAACCCTAACTTCATTCCTCCCTCTTGTAGCCGCCCTCCTCCTTTTCACACGACCACTAAAGCCCTTTCTCTCCTTCTCCAATTCAAATTCCCTCCTTCCCTACCTATATGTCAGCCTTAGAAGTCGCCAGCACCCCAAAGGAAGGGTCGACCTCCACCTATTGAGGCCGACAGGAGCTGCTGGTTGCAACAGTATTTAGGCTGTGCAAGCAGTCCCAAAATCCCTCCAAACTGAAGAAAAACATCCTACTTGAAGTCACCAAGTACACCGTCAAGTTTCGTAAAGTTCGGAGTTCGTTTGGCACTCCGAAAGGTCTGTGTCGCGAGAAAAGCCTCCGTTGTAATCACAATCACGTAAGTTCCTTAGCTTCTATTTAATATTTATTTTTTTCATGTGAGAAACCGTGTATGAACCCATAAACATTTTAGATGACAAATGATGAAACCCCCATGCATGAAAAATCCTAATTTTATGTGCAAAACTACTCTTAGATGACACAAAATCAATACATAGCAATGTGGTAACCATATTAACCTAGTTTTGTTGCATGTTGTTATTTTATTACTAAAATATAATTTTTCAGAAATTAAATAATAATTTACAGAATATTAATTAATATATTTTCATATATTAAATGAGTTTATATGCAAGTTGGCAACCTTGCATGCACAAACTAGTTGTCAAGTTGCTAGAATACCTAGTCGACGCGCGCAACAGAACTTTGTGCATGCAAATGATATTGTTTTAGTAATTTTCACTAATTAATAAATAATTCCAGAAATTAAATTATAATTATTTTAGTTTTAATTGATGTCGACATGCGTGTTCGAGAGGTTACATGCATGCTCGAATTATAGTTCAGCGTTGTTGCAAGTTTTGGAACATCGTGTCGTATCTACATACGTATAGGAGTGCACATATCGAAACTAATATAATTGCCTAAATGTACGTATGATAATACAATGTACGGGACCCTCACGACGTAATAGACAGTATCATGGTACGTGTTTATTGGCACATTATCCTCCGCAATGCGACTGCTTGATTGTTGGCACGAACGTCACAATGCTAGTGATGTGGTGCGACGATCTTACCCTTTTATATTAAGTAGATTAGCGTATGCTAAGTATTGATTAAAATATGTTGTATAGGGCAACTGGGATCCGTTGCACCTCCAGTTGAGGACACCAGTCAAACAACACCGTAGCAGCAGACAGCAGTCAAGTGTACCTTGCCTTTGTTCCAGTATTTTGTACTCTATGCTATCACTATCTGTTGATTATATTTCTAGTTCCTTGCATGTACTTTATTAAGACCCTAGGACCGATGCGATACTTAGCGTCCGAGTTATATTCGGGTGCCGACTTTCGTATGCAAAATCGGGTATCGTTATAATACATTGTTATCGTATTACCTTGCTCGTACTAACTCTTACACGATATACCTTAGGACACTAGACACGACTTTCATGTACAGAAGCCTTACTTGAGACATTCGAAGTTTTTGAATTCTATGTTAGGACAAGACCTTAGATGTGTGACAGTTAACATGATTATATCTACATCTTGACCTGAGACATAGTTAGTATTTATCTTGCATGTTATGGACATGAGACGTGAGATACATGGGGATTGGAAAGAACTTACATACCGTTGGGCTACCACTTACTACTTGCTACCGATGCTTGCGCTTCGTGCCCTATAGTACTGTAGGTACCTTGACGGAGCCTGTATGTATCTACCACTACTATTCTTGCCCAATTATTGTCATGTCTATTCAAATCTATAGGCCCAGGTGGTTTAGCGGACGAGTACGTTCTCATATGCATTCACATAGTTTGTTATGATAGTTACCCTTGAGCACTTGGCATATTCTTACTATTACTTTGGCATGCTGTTTATTATACGTTGTTACGTCCCTCTGAGGACCTGTTTCCTTGCCAGTCTTGCAGCATAGATAGTGGTAGATTTTTCTGAAGATGTTGATCATGTAGTGCCCCGTTCCCCTTATTCGGGGAGCGTGGCTAAGAAATACTTGATACCGTTCGATCGGGACAGATTGAATCAAGATCCTTTCCCCATTATGGATTGGTTTCTTCGGAATCAGGTTCCATATTCAACGGATCGTGCCTCAAGGAAGGACTCGACGGCATAGTCGAGAGGGGCCTTTCCGTTGCGCTGGTTTTCTTGCCCGTTTTCGATGCCGCTTGGTTGCTTTCTTGTTGGTTTTATGAGTTGCATTTTCTTGAACGGTTTCGATGGATTTTATTGCCTTCGTTCTTAGGATTTTGTATTTCGTATCGAACCTCGGAGACCGAAGCAGGAGATATTGATCATTTTTTGGTGCATGCAGGTGATCGGGTAGACGACGCGCGAGTGGAGTCTTGAAGTTCTCCCATTTTCTCTCCTAGTTCACCAACTTGTGAGTGGCTTTACTTCGATTAGCACCCTTCTTCCTAGTCTTCACTCTTAATAAATTGGCTCATTTGTGCATCTTGCTCCAATGATATCATAATAAGAATGAACAGAGTCAAACGAAAGGAAGAGTTAGACTTGAAATACTTGTAATGCTTGTCACCTAGAATTCTCAAACGATCACATTGATGCGTGCTTGTCCGCTATGCATTTATATATTCATGTTTCAGTTGTAGCTAGAACTTATTCTATATAACTGTGCAGATGTATTATGCTAATTATAATGAAATGCAATCACGTGAACAGGTAGACTATGCCAAATGTACTATGCTAAAGTAGATATGTACATTCTTGTGGTTTGAATGCTTTATTTATTAACTTAGTGTCAATGCGTAGTTCAGTCAGACAACTTGTGCACAAGGTTTAGTTCCTACGAACGGTGCCCAGGGCACTAGGGCCGATTCGTTCTGGGCGGAACTCGGATAGCTACGCTAGCAAGTCTAGCATGGGTAATGCGGGAGCCTTGTAGCGTGGCTTGCTACCCGCGCTGCAAGGGTCACCATCTTACTGTAGCTATTGTCCACGGTGGGAATGATGTGCCATGACCCAGTACATATATATATATATATATATATATATATATATATATATATATAATGGTATCTTTGTGGCAGGGAAGGACATGGTAAGTATTGTGCAGGCAGTTCAGACGGGAAGGTAAAAGTCACATAACAATGGCATGTTTGTTTCTATAAATTGAATACTCAATGCTTGCATGTAAATTAAACTAAGGCAAGTTAGAAAGACCACAAATAAATTGCATGCTTCATATGAACAAACTTTGGATTTGGTTAGTTGGGTTAGCTCGCCCTCACCGGTACTTTTCAAAGTACTGACCCTCGTTGCAGCAGGTTCCCCGAGCCTAAGCGACGCGGGGAGGAGCTGAAGCTTCTTCTTCCCCCCAACTAGTCCAGTACTCGTTGTACTCCGTTCGTGACTTTTCGGAGCTTGTACAAAGAACCCGAAGCCCGTGCAACCCTTATATGCAGTTCCGAGGCAAGGCGATAGCTTCGCCAGCAGGTGTCTATATTATTTTGAAGTTTTAGTAAAGGATGTGATGTACGGAACGACTATCTCATTTTGTATCCAAGTTGTAAGCCCGTGTGGCATCCTTATCGCTTTTGGGTCAAGAGTCTGTAATCAGATGTTCATTATCAATAAAAGAAAACTTTTCTATGCCTCAATGTGTGTTATCTTATTTGCGTACTTTGTTTCATGTGTTCTAAAGATTATCATTATGCCTAGGCCTTGTGCACGCGTGCCCTACGCGTGCATGGCATCACACCCAGGGGACGATTATCGAATGGGCAAAATTGGGGCGTGACATATTGGTATCAAAGCAAAGCTTCAGATCCTTTGATCTCGTGTCATAAAATTTTCTTAAGATGACCCTGTCCCTTCCGAGTTGAACTCTTGAAATCGATTGGTGCAAAATGAGATGCATTCCATACAGTGAGTCCGTAATACTCTATGAGACTGATAAAAGTTCCTTGTTTTAGCAGGAATGGCCCAAACACAAGCAACAGGGCAAGTTGATGCAAGTACTTCGGGCACTTCATCTAGTTCTGAGAGCCAACGACTCGCGCCCTCCATTGACCCGGTTGAACGAATGATGCAAATGCTAAAGGCACAACAAAAGATGGATGAGGCCCGACAGGACAAGTTTGAGAAAAATCTAGAGGCCCGATTTGAGATCCAGCAGAAGCAGGTGGACGCTCTGCAATAAATTGTTTAGAGCTTGGTTTCTAACCAATTCGCAACAACAGTGGCGACACCGGTGGAGCCAGCGACAGATGAAGTCGAAGTACCCCAAACCGCAAAGAAGAAGGATGTGACTGCCTTCGACTTTGCCAACTTTAAAAAGGTCTGCAATACGTCCTTCCGAGGGACGGAGGATCCTGTTGTGGTGCTAGATTGGTTGGACGAGCTGGAGGATCACTTTAAGCTGCTAGAAGTACCCGACGATAAGCGAGTCGTCTGTGCCCAACTCAAACTTTGAATGAATGCACACGATTGGTGGGATGTGCACCGCAGATATCTCTCCTCAGATGGTAGTGGCGAGACGATTCCTTGATCCATCTTCCGTGGTACATTTGAAGAGGAGTTTATCCCCCCACCCATTCGTCGTCAGAAAGAGAACAATTTTGTGCATCTGCAACAAGGAACGATGACAGTAAAGCAGTATGCCGTAGAATTTAACCGGTTGGCCAAGTTTGCTAGTTCTTACCTGCCCAATACAGCAAGCCGAGCCAGATAATTTGGCCTGCGACCTTCTATTCATGCACACGTAGTCGCTCCACAGTACGAGACGATGAGGGAAGTCCTAAATCACGCCCTAGTCCTGGAACCGCAATATCCTTCAACTACTGCCGGCGCTGTGCAATATTCTCATTACAAGTGCTCTAGTAATACCGGAGGAAACAACGCTAATAAGCGTCCAAATAATGGCGACAACCAGGGGAACAATCCGGGAGGAAATCAGGGGCAGCGTTGTGCAAAATGCAACCTTACAGGGCACCAGGCTAGCGAATGTCGAAATCGGGGATGCTTCAATTGTGGTCGGCTGGGTCATTATGCTTGAGACTGTCTTGATCGTCTAAACCGATTCCTTCAGCTTCGTGCAGAGCAGCAAACTTCCGTTCAGGGACCCTAAGCTAATCGGCCTGCGCAACAACATGAGCGTCGTCCGAACACTGGGGACCGTGTCTATGCCTTGATGAGGGACGAGGCGCTCGCCTCGAACACCGTAGTGTCAGGTATGTTGCTATTCAATAATGAACCTGCTCGAGTGCTATTTGATTTCGGTGCCACACATAGCTTTGTATAAACCAACTATGCTAGGGAGCACGAATTTAGCCAGACACCGCTAGGCCTAAGGCTTAGCGTCAGTATCCCGTCAGTGTCACGCCCCAGTCCCAAAATACCGAGGAACTAGCCACGTGACAATGGCCAACAGCACACACCAATGGGCAAACCCAATTTAATAGACCCATCAGGGTGTACTTAAGCTGTAAAACAACAGTAAGGGTCTAATATACTAATCTTATCCACAGAAATGAATACATCAATAAGAAGTATAAAACAACATCAAGTCTCAATAAAGTATCTCGGGGAACAACCCGATAATATGTCTGATACAGCAGTTCAATTGACAGAAAATAGAAGTTCTACAAATAGAAATAACTGAGTATAATAAACCAGATACTCAGGTGAAATCCTCGGCGAGCACCTCGTCCTCGGGTTCTGGTACTGCTCCAGTGCCTGCTCCTGTTCCGTATACCTCGGGGTAGATCTCTTCTGTTAAACCTGGAAACATAATCCGGATCCAGGTCCTCAAGGAAAATAGCAAGGTACAAGAATAAATCATGCCAAAAATAAATGTAGTGCAATAATAAATAAATAAATAGGGTAAACTATGTAACCAGCTATGTGAAATACAAGTTGAGAGCATCACTAGACTTAGGCTGCGACTATTATAAGCTCTGTGTCGGGGAGCCTGTAGTAGTTATACTATGTAATTATAATATGTAGTGGGCCTACGGCAACATAATAAATTTATATATAAAATCAGCCTGTAGCCTGTGTCTCAACCCAATGTAATCACACGTCTCATGTCCACGATGTCTCATGTCCATGTTACGCAAGATAGTGACCTCTAACTTGTCACGCCCCGATCTCCCGCAGGCAATCGGCCGTTCCCGCTAGGCGGGAATCACCCTCACCAGCGCTCCCGCGGAACGATCGCTTAACCCATCCGGGCGTGATGCCGCACGAGCGTGAGCCACGCCCGTGCAAGGCCATGGTTCATTGACTGGCGGCAAGAGTTCTAAGCCACAGAGTCGCACAGATTGTCCGAGTGCAGCGGAGTCATGAACGCATAGGCGATCGGTAACAGGTTCACTGAGTTGACAATATAGCGGAAGCATAGAAACACAAGTTGAAGTAAAGCAAGCTCTTTTATTGATATAAACTTGTGTTACAGGCGGCGTATAGCCGAGATTACAAGTCGCTCAAGCCTCTCTCTCTGAAACAGTAAAAGCGTGCCAAGTGGCTACAATTGTGGAATGATTGCACAGGCGATGGTCAGGCGATGGTCACAACTTATGTCTTGTATATGTGCTTCAGTCCTGGACGCACCGTTGCAAGGCTTCAGAGGGAACTCCTGGCCTTAGCACGCACGTTGGAGGCATCCGCACCGAACGAGGTTCTCCCGCACCCTGCATACAAACTGATGGATTATCAGTACATTGAATGCACTGGTGGGGAAGCTACTCGCCCGCTCG
The DNA here is from genome assembly GCA_036927795.1 of Iris macrosiphon. Lineage (NCBI taxonomy): Eukaryota > Viridiplantae > Streptophyta > Magnoliopsida > Asparagales > Iridaceae > Iris > Iris macrosiphon. Next base: position 75,166,968 of record JAYESA010000007.1, on the reverse strand, counting down.
ACAAATCCAAACACGTAATACAGGTTCCGTGCACAACTATTAAGTTGTCTTTCTAGTTGCCTTAGGGTCAGTTTCATGCAGATATTGAATAGCCTATCGTGTCGGGCAGTGCGCCGTGCGATGTTAGAGGAAACACGGCGAGACTTACCAACTTACCATCTCCTTCCCTGTCCAAGGCAAACATTGTTAATTTAAGCAGGGGCATGTATAAACATTCAGGAGCATAGCATATGCAACATGCAAACATGAGAGTCATTGAACGGGACAGTATTTGGTGTGCTCAGTTGTTCTTGATGCAATGACTCGCACGCGGATAGCCGCTAAGCGAGGATGACTTATCTATATGAACATGAGTCGCTGGCAAAGCCATAAAGGACTAATCCCAGACGAGAGTGGAACGCAACGAGAGCACACGATGCGCTACGAACCATCTCGCCCGTACACGATGGATTGTACATGAAGTAGTCCAAGGCCAAGATGGAATGCAACAAAGTACACGATGCGCTACAAACCATCTTGTCCGCACACGATGGACTACACACGTGATGTGGTCCCGGGAAAGTGGAATGCAACGTAAGTACACGAGGTGCTACAAACCACTCGCCCGAACACGAGGGACCACACAAGAGTTCCATCCGGATCGGATCGGCCCCAGTGCCCCGGTGACCGTCCGTGGAACTATACCTCGTTTCCGAGTTGTCCGCGACATGCACTTTCTTTCTTTTTGGGTCATTCAATTATCACGAGATACACGAGAACACGAGAACACGCGTGCACTTTGAACAAGAGAACACGAGAACACGAGTGCACGGGAACACGAGTACACGAGTACACGGGATACTTGGATCTTGTTCTTGTACAATAACTTGTCTTGATGCATTCCCCTGGTTCGGGGCTGCCTTGGGTGACCTAGCGGTCCCGGATACTTGTAGGAACATTCAGGCACGGAACGACTACGTAGTAGTCTTCCGGGGTTTGGATGAAAACACGGTAACATTCAAGCAGACAAGCATGCGTTTCTAAGGGACATAAGCAGGCACGTTGCTCGGGCCCGAAGGTAAGCCGAGAGATAAAACCGTTAAGGGACATATCATGCGAGGGTCTGAACATATAAGCAGTATTTCAATTTTCATGTTCTAGCAAGCAATACAGTTGGGATTATTCCCTTAGCTAGGTGCGTTGGATTTATTACCATGCAGGGGGTGATTCACCTAGCGACTAGCATGAATATTCCAGATTTTATGTGTGCTGGCTAAGCAAAGACAAGTTCACCGTAGCCACCCACCTTAGCGATGATTCGCCTCGGTAGAGCGATACGTCTGAGCGAGCCTCTGAAAGTCCAAGCCGGATTCCTGTAGGGACAAGTCTGGATATCTTTTGCTTCTTCTTTGAGACAAAGTAGGTCGGGACAGTTGCACGATTGCCGTTTGAGACGGCAGTCCGCTAGAGCGGAACGGGGTGTTACATCCTACCCAACTTAGAAAAATCTCGTCCTCGAGACTTACTAAGGACAAGCAGTGATCTAGGGTTGAGGCACTCCTAGACAAGTCGTTATACTTGTTCGTTTGGATATTCACTTGCACAAGCGTCGATCTTAGCATATCGCTTAGACTGGATCGTACGCACCTTCGACATGCATTTCTAGTGTGAGCACGTCAACCAGCTTAGTGATAGCGAAGTCTCAGCACTCGAGTTTCACCTTTTTCTTAAGTCTTGGATGGTGCACTAGTTCAAGGCGTCCCTCGAATAGATGCATTCAACCAAACTTAGGGTTAGTGAAAATCGGACAAGCTACTAGCGATACTCTCAAGGGTTCGCACAGGTTGGCACAAAGGCCACTCGCAGCATACAACCAGACAAGCAAGCATATCATTCAAAACGTATTTTGAAAGTATTTAGACTTATTGTTGGAACATCCCATCGAGGCATTGAGAGAGAGCATGCACATAACCCACGAACGAGCTTTCGAAACAGAGATGTCGAATCGAAGTCCAAAGGCGTAGAAGCCAGGCTCTGATACCAACATGTCACGCCCCGATCTCCCGCAGGCAATCGGCCGTTCCCGCTAGGCGGGAATCACCCTCGCCAGAGCTCCCGCGGAACGATCGCTTAACCCATCCGGGCGTGATGCCGCACGAGCGTGAGCCACGCCCGTGCAAGGCCATGGTTCATTGGCTGGCGGCAAGAGTTCTAAGCCACAGAGTCGCACAGATTGTCCGAGTGCAGCGGAGTCATGAACGCATAGGCGATCGGTAACAGGTTCACTGAGTTGACAATATAGCGGAAGCATAGAAACACAAGTTGAAGTAAAGCAAGCTCTTTTATTGATATAAACTTGTGTTACAGGCGGCGTATAGCCGAGATTACAAGTCGCTCAAGCCACTCTCTCTGAAACAGTAAAAGCGTGCCAAGTGGCTACAATTGTGGAATGATTGCACAGGCGATGGTCAGGCGATGGTCACAACTTATGTCTTGTATATGTGCTTCAGTCCCGGACGCACCGTTGCAAGGCTTCAGAGGGAACTCCTGGCCTTAGCACGCACGTTGGAGGCATCCGCACCGAACGAGGTTCTCCCGCACCCTGCATACAAACTGATGGATTATCAGTACATTGAATGCACTGGTGGGGAAGCTACTCGCCCGCTCGACAAATCCAAACACGTAATACAGGTTCCGTGCACAACTATTAAGTTGTCTTTCTAGTTGCCTTAGGGTCAGTTTCATGCAGATATTGAATAGCCTATCGTGTCGGGCAGTGCGCCGTGCGATGTTAGAGGAAACACGGCGAGACTTACCAACTTACCATCTCCTTCCCTGTCCAAGGCAAACATTGTTAATTTAAGCAGGGGCATGTATAAACATTCAGGAGCATAGCATATGCAACATGCAAACATGAGAGTCATTGAACGGGACAGTATTTGGTGTGCTCAGTTGTTCTTGATGCAATGACTCGCACGCGGATAGCCGCTAAGCGAGGATGACTTATCTATATGAACATGAGTCGCTGGCAAAGCCATAAAGGACTAATCCCAGACGAGAGTGGAACGCAACGAGAGCACACGATGCGCTACGAACCATCTCGCCCGTACACGATGGATTGTACATGAAGTAGTCCAAGGCCAAGATGGAATGCAACAAAGTACACGATGCGCTACAAACCATCTTGTCCGCACACGATGGACTACACACGTGATGTGGTCCCAGGAAAGTGGAATGCAACGTAAGTACACGAGGTGCTACAAACCACTCGCCCGAACACGAGGGACCACACAAGAGTTCCATCCGGATCGGATCGGCCCCAGTGCCCCGGTGACCGTCCGTGGAACTATACCTCGTTTCCGAGTTTTCTGCGACATGCACTTTCTTTCTTTTTGGGTCATTCAATTATCACGAGATACACGAGAACACGAGAACACGCGTGCACTTTGAACAAGAGAACACGAGAACACGAGTGCACGGGAACACGAGTACACGAGTACACGGGATACTTGGATCTTGTTCTTGTACAATAACTTGTCTTGATGCATTCCCCTGGTTCGGGGCTGCCTTGGGTGACCTAACGGTCCCGGATACTTGCAGGAACATTCAGGCACGGAACGACTACGTAGTAGTCTTCCGGGGTTTGGATGAAAACACGGTAACATTCAAGCAGACAAGCATGCGTTTCTAAGGGACGTAGGCAGGCACGTTGCTCGGGCCCGAAGGTAAGCCGAGAGATAAAACCGTTAAGGGACTTATCATGCGAGGGTCTGAACATATAAGCAGTATTTCAATTTTCATGTTCTAGCAAGCAATACAGTTGGGATTATTCCCTTAGCTAGGTGCGTTGGATTTATTAGCATACAGGGGGTGATTCACCTAGCGACTAGCATGAATATTCCAGATTTTATGTGTGCTGGCTAAGCAAAGACAAGTTCACCGTAGCCACCCACCTTAGCGATGATTCGCCTCGGTAGAGCGATACGTCTGAGCGAGCCTCTGAAAGTCCAAGCCGGATTCCTGTAGGGACAAGTCTGGATATCTTTTGCTTCTTATTTGAGGCAAAGTGGGTCGGGACAGTTGCACGATTGCCGTTTGAGACGGCAGTCCGCTAGAGCGGAACGGGGTGTTACATAACTGATGCAGCGAGTCATATGATAGATATGAATATGAAGTCTATGTTACAATCCTATAGCCTATACAGAATCACCATGAATATCTCAGAAAAATTCTGTCTCATGAACAGTGTCAGGTGTCCTGTGGTATGACGTACTTGATAATGCAAGTACGGAAGTATATAGGGTCTCGATATCCATGTCTAGGTGACGTTACACAACTCCGCATACGGCGTTGACACCCGAATATTATTCGGACGTTAAGTAATGTCATACGGTCCTAGGTTGAACAAATACCTCATATAATTAAATCAAGCGAATAACATGTAGCAATTACTATAAGATTGGCAATGTACACTTGCCTGGGGTTCGGACTCCAACTGTTGCTCTGGTATCGGCGGGATCTGCAGGTACTCCTTCGGTTGCTGAAATAAACGTTACCATCAGGTTCAGAAGTTATCAAATTGCTAGAATTGCCGGTCCATAAGTCCAATTTGGAAACAGGGCAAAAGTGACAGTTTTTGGTCAAAACGGGGTCCATATGTGGCCCGCTTCGCAACGAAAAATGTATCAGAGACAATGTTCTCCAAATTCGTCAAACTTAGTGTCTACAAGTCCAGAACGACTATACAAATCCAATGGAATATCCAGAACTGGATTCCGATGAGCCGATCACAAAATTGCTCGTCAAGTAGAGCCGTGGGGCCCACGATACGGAATTTTGTCAACGTTCTCAGAATCGAACCAAACTTGGGTCACAGGACCAGCGTATTGTACGAGTCCGATGGTGCAAATTTCGTTTCAAAACGACGAGCGTACACGAAGTTACAACGAGTTTTAGAACACTATCGATACGGGGCGTTGTCGATGGATACGCGTTGATTTCGGTGTGCACGCATATCCAAATCAACTTTTACGAAATACCATACGTCCGTATCGATGGCGCCCACCTTTCGGTGAAGTTCGCACACGACCAAGTCGCCTCGTTTAGCGGGGCGCACCTAGTTCCGAAAAAAAATCAGGGTTTTAATTAACCAAGTTTTTGGCCATTTTCACCACCAATTAATCATAATCTACAACACCAAAAAAATTGAACAAAAATAAGGTTTTAAAACTAGGTTATACGGTTTAAATTACTGCTCAAGTGGATTTTAAAAACAATTAACCGGTTGGTCACAAAATGATCGTGAACTAGGGTATTCGGGGCGATTTCTGAATTTTTAGAAATTGGGAATTATTTTTCTGTTTTTGCGTCGCGGTTTGCGATCGACGCAGGGCGCGATACCCCGAACGAGTTGTACGAGGTTTTGAGATGGTCACGCGATCTTCGCACAGGGTTCGATAGAAGTAAATTCGGATCAATACACAAGGAGATACGAGAGCTAGAAGTAGGGTACCTTGATGTTGTTTAAAACTGGACAATTACGCGGCGATGTTGGCAACCATTTTTCGGTTACGTGCGGCGGCTAGCGGCGCCTGGAGGCAGTCGGAGTTGGACGTGGGTGATAGGAGAGTGAGGGGGAGTGGTCCTGGGTCGTGGGTGTGTTGCTGTGGGTGCGGGCGGGTAGGCAGGCTAACGGGTCGTGGGTTAACGGGTTCGGATCCGACCTGATGGACGGTTAGGTCCGGTTCGGCTCGGTTAAGCCTGGTTCAGTTCAGTCTGCCCGGTTCGGTTTGGTTTAATGCTGGTTTAGTTAAAAAAAGAGTTTTTGCTATTTTAAAAATAGTTTTTGAGTCCAATAAATTCCAAAAAAATTGCACAATATCCAATAATTAATAATACACCCAAAAATATAATTTTTGTAATATTTTAATAATTATTTTAATCCATAAAAATATTAATCCCTGAAGGACATTTTTAATAATTAATTAAAAATTATCGAAAAATTCAAAAAATTTATTTTTAAAACTTTTAAAAAATAGGGTGTTACAATCTACCCACCTTAAAAGAATTACGTCCTCACAATTAAGAAAATAACCGACAGCAGAGATGACGCGGTTACAAGACATGTTCGAAGCACAACACAAACAAAGAATCATGATCAAGGAGAAATCGAAAGATAAGGGTTAAGCAAAACACCTAAAGTATTATCCTAAACAATGGAAGTAAGGTAATTCAAGGGTAAAAAAAATCTGGTTAGAGCAAGGAAAACTACAGCTTAGAAAAACTAGGTTATCAATTATTAACAAGCTCAAAATTACTAAGTTTGAGGCTAAGGAAAGGAATTAACAGGAACGTATTAAAGCAATGCTAGGAATAGATATCTATGAATAACTTAAATCTTACGCGCATTCGCTACTCCACGAGTTTGTGCGTCCTCCATGGTCATCGCAAAAGATTGTCCGCGTCCTTGTGGTGGTGTCCTCTGCTGTTGTTGGGCTTGCTGAAAAAGTGCTGGCAGGGTTGCCAAAGGTGGTCTCAGTACTGGTAAAGCTTGTTGGTTTACCATTAGTGCTCCATCTCGATGCTCAGGACAATCTTTGGCTAAATGTTGGTTGGACTCGCAAATCAAGCATAATCCCAATTTACGTCTGCACTCGCTCACATGATGTCCTCGCTTGCCAAAATATTGACAGGTAGGCAATACTTGCGGAGATGCTCTGGGTGGCTGGTGCATGTGAGATCTCTTTGCAATTTCTCCCTATGGTGCTCTGGCTGGTGCTGATGTAGCTGGTTGATGAATCATCAATGCTTTCTCTCGTCGTTCAGGGCAATCCCTTACCGAATGCTGTTTGGATCCGCAAGCTAAACATAATCCCAATCTGAGTCGACATTCCTTAGCGAGATGGCCTACCTTGCCACAGTAGTGACAAGTAGGAAGGACTAGTGCTAACGGAGTAAATTCTCTCTGTGGTGGATTCATCTGTGGTCGCTTTGCAGCTCTTTCCTGTTGTGCTTGGTCTGGTGCTAATACATGCGACCGCTTTTGGTTGGACTCTCTCCTAGTGATGCACTCCATGGGTCGTGTTGCAGCAAGAATGTCCGGGTATAAAGTAGTTGCAACGGAACTGATTAACTTCTGTATCTCAGAGCTAAGTCCGTCGAAGAACTTCTCCACTTGACTTTGCTGGGCTTCTTGATGAACCTTCTATTGAGCTTGCTCATTGCGTAGAATATTTGAAACATCTGCTGTCCGTCCATAAGCTGTACTGGTAGAAAAGTAGGCATCGGTGGAGTAAGCTGTGTCGATGGTGGAATGTCATCTTACTGGATTCTCGAGGCATGCTGATTTGCTTGACTGCATTGTTGAGCTGATTGACCTCCACCTACTGGTGTCGCTCCCTCGTCGTAGGTGACAACTATAACTTGTGGTGTTCTCACGGGAGTCTCATCGCATGCTTGTGAATCCATTACTCTGTATCCAAAATAAACTATGAGAAGCGTACAGAAGAATCAAGGCAGAATGCAAGTAAATTATTTTGAAGTCGATATAGAGGTCAAGAACGAATCAATCAAGTGGATGAGATCCTATAACTTATCCTATCTTTATCGTAGGCTTGCTCGGTCCCTTAGTTAAAACTAAAACAATTTAGTCGTTGACTTGCATGGGCCACCACAAAAACTATATCACGCCCAGTCCCAAAACACCGAGGGACTAGCCACGTGACAATGGCCAGCAGCACACACCAATGGGCAAACCCAATTTAATGGACCCATCAGGGTGTACTTAAGCTGTAAAACAACAGTAAGGGTCTAATATACTAATCTCATCCACAGAAATGAATACATCAATAAGAAGTATAAAACAACATCAAGTCTCAATAAAGTATCTCGGGGAACAACCCGATAATATGTCTGATACAGCAGTTCAATTGACAGTAAATAGAAGTTCTACAAATAGAAATAACTGAGTATAATAAACCAGATACTCAGGTGAAATCCTTGGCGAGCACCTCGTCCTCGGGTTCTGGTACTGCTCCAGTGCCTGCTCCTGTTCCGTACACCTCGGGGTAGATCTCTTCTGCTAAACCTGGGAACATAATCCGGATCCAGGTCCTCAGGGGACATAGCAAGGTACAAGAATAACTCATGCCAAAAATAAATGTAGTACAATAATAACTGAATCAATAGGGTAAACTATGTAACCAGCTATGTGAAATACAAGTTGAGAGCATCACTAGACTTAGGCTGAGACTATTACAAGCTCTGTGTCGGGGAGCCTGTAGTAGTTATACTATGTAATTATACTATGTAGTTTACTATGTAGTGGGCCTACGGCACCATAATAAATTTATATATAAAATCAGCCTGTAGCTTGTGTGTCTCTCCCTACCCAATGTAATCATACGTCTCATGTCCACGATGTCTCATTTCCATGTTACGCAAGATTATGATCTCTAACTGATGCAGCGAATCATATGATAGATATGAATATGAAGTCTATGTTACAATCCTGTAGCCTATACAGAATCACCATGAATATCTCAGGAAGATTCTGTCTCATGAACAGTGTCAGGTGTCATGTGGTATGACGCACTTGGTAATGCAAGCACAGAAGTATATAGGGTCTCGATATCCATGTCTAGGTGACGTTACACAACTCCGCGTACGGCGTTGACACCCGAATATTATTCGGACGTTAAGTAATGTCACACGGTCCTAGGTTGAACAAATAACTCATATAATTAAATCAAGGGAATAACATGTAGCATTTACTACAAGATTGGCAATGTATACTTGCTTGGGGTTCGGACTCCAACTGCTGCTCTGGTATCAGCGGGATCTGCAGGTACTCCTACGGTTGCTGAAATAAACGTTACCATCAGGTTTAGAAGATATCAAATAGCTAGAATTGCCTGTCCATAAGTCCAATTTAGAAATAGGGCAAAAGTGACAGTTTCTGGTCAAAGCGGGGTCCACCTGTGGCCCGCTTCGCACCGAAAAATGTGTCAGAGACAATGTTCTCCAAATTCATCGAACTTAGTTTCTACAAGTCCAGAATGACGATACGAACCCAACGGAATGTCCAGAACTGGATTCCGATGAGCCGATCACAAAATCGCCCGTCAAGTGGAGCCGTAGGGCCCACGATACGGGATTTTGTCAACATTCTCAGAATCGAACCAAACTTGGGTCACAGGACCAGGGTATTGGTACGAGTATGATGGCGCAAGTTTTGTTTCAAAACGATGAGCGTACACAAAGTTACAATGAGTTTCAGAACATGACCGATACGGGGCGTTGTCGACGGATACGCATTGATTTCGGTGTGCACGCACATCCAAAACAACTTCTGTAAAATCCCACACATTCTTATCGATGGCGCGCACCTTTCGGTGAAGTTCGCACATGACCAAGTCGCCTCGTTTAGCGGGATGCACCTAGTTCCGGAAAAAAATCAGGGTTTTAATTAACCTAGTTTTTGGCCATTTTCACCAGTGAATTAATCATAATCTACAACACCAAAAAATTGAACAAAAATAGGATTTAAAACTAGGTTATATGATCTAAATTTCTGTTCAAGTGGATTTTAAAAACAATTAACCGGTTGGTCGCAAAACGGTCATGAACTGGGGTGTTCGAGGCAATTTTTGAATTTTCAGAAATTGGAAATTATTTTCCTGTTTTTACGTCACAGTTTGCCACCGACACAGAACGCGATACCCCGAATGAGGCACGGAGTTTTGAGAGGGTCATGCGGTCTTCGCACAGGGTTCAATAGAAGTAAATTCGAATTAATACACAAGAAGATACGAGAGCTAGAAGTAGGGTACCTTGATGCTGTTTGAAATTGGACAATTACGCGGCGATGTTGGCGACTGTTTTTCGGTGACGTGCGGCGGCTAGCGGCGGTGGGCGGCAGTCGAAGTTGGACGTGGGTGATAGGAGAATGAGGGGGAGTGGTCCTGGGGTGTGAAGAAGTGAGAGTGGGGGAGTTATATGAATGAGAAGAGGGGGTGTGGTCGCGGTTCGAGCGATTTTTCGAATGGAGGGGGGGGGGTCGTGGGTGTGCTGCTGTTGGTGCGGATGGGTAGGCGGGCTAGCGAGTCGCGGGCTAGCGGGTTCGGATCCCACCCGCTGGGCAGTTGGGTCCGGTTCGGTTCGGTTTAGCCTGGTTCGGTTCAGTCTGCCCGGTTCGGTTTGGTTTAATGCTGGTTTAGTTAAAAAGAGAGTTTTAGCTATGCTGAAAATAGTTTTTGAGTCCAATAAATTCCAGAAAAATTACACATCATCCAATAATTAATAATACACCCAAAAATATAATTTTTGTAATATTTTAATAATTATTTTAATCCATAAAGATATTAATCCCTGAAGACATTTTTAATAAATAATTAAAAATTACTGAAAAATCTAAAAATTTTATTTTTAATTTTTTTTAAAAACAGTGTGTTACAGTCAGGCACGAACTTGCTTGCTGATTCAGTTTGTCGTGACAGCTGTATTTGCATCGGAGGGAGAAAATTATCACTTGATGCGATAGTTCTAGACATAGGGGACTACGACATCATTCTGGGAATGGATTGGCTTTGCGCTTGCTCGGCTACTGTCGATTGTGCGAAGAAGAAAGTCGTGTTTCGTCTTTCTGGCGAGATCAAATTTTGCTATTCGTGCAGTCCACAGTCGAAAGCGTCGAATGCCTGCATGGTGATCTCAGCAATGTCTGCTCAACGGATGATTCACTCCGGCTGTGTAGGGTACTTGGCGTCCATTCGAGACACTCGGCAAGATTGTGCAAACGTTGAGTCCATTCCCGTTGTGGCAGATTTTCCTAATCTGTTTCCAGACGAGTTGCTCGGTATGCGGCCTGATCGAGAGATAGAGTTCACTATTGACACATTTTCATAAACCCGACCAATTTCCAAAACTCCGTATCGAATGGCCCCAGCAGTGCTGAAGGAGTTAAAGATCCAGTTGCAAGAGTTGCTAGATCGTGGATACATCTGCCCGAGTGTGTCTTCATGGGGTGCGCCTGTGTTGTTTGTTAAGGAAAATGATGACTCGATACGGCTCTGCATCGACTATCGGGAATTGAATAAAGCAACTGTCCGAAATAAGTACCCCTTCCCAGGATAGATGATCTTTTTGATCAATTATAAGCTGTAACAGTGTTCTCGAAAATTGATCTCCGCTCGGGTTACCATGAGCTCAAGATTAAGCCAGACGATGTGCCGAAGTCAGCCTTTTGCACTCGCTACAGCCACTATGAGTTTTTGGAAATGCCGTTCGGTTTGGCCAATGCCCCTGCCGCCTTTATGGATTTAATGAACCGTGTGTTCCGGCCGTATCTTGATAGCTTTGTAGTAGTGTTCATCGATGATATCTTGGTGTACTCGAAGAATGGGGAGAAGCATGCAGAGCACTTGCGGACCGTGCTACAGACCCTTCAGGACAACAAGTTATATGCGAAATTGAGTAAGTGCGAATTCCGGCTGAGCAGTGTATCTTTTCTCGGGCACATCATTTCTGCGGGAGGCATTTCAGTCGATCCAAAGAAGGTGAAGGCCATCATCGAGTGGAAGAGACATGCACCCGTCAGTGAAATTCGAAGCTTTCTCGGGCTAGCGGGCTACTACAGGCGGTTCGTAAAGGATTTTTCCAAACTAGCCTCACCTCTGACTCACCTCACACAGAAGGGAGTCGCGTTTGAGTGGTCCGTCGACTGTGAAACTTTATTTCAAGAGTTAAAGCATCGCCTCACCTCTGTCCCGTTACTTGCACTACTAGACGAGACCTCGGGATTCCAAATCTTCAGCGACGCGTCAAGGCAGGGCTTAGGGTGTGTACTTATGCAGCAGGATAGGGTGATAGCCTATGCATCCAGGCAGTTGAAAAAGCACAAAAAGAATTATCCTACGCATGATCTGGAATTAGCGGCTATTGTGTTCGGACTGAAGTTGTGGCGACACTACCTTTATGGAGTGCCTTGCCAAATTTATACCGATCACAAGAGTTTGAAATACTTATTCACCCAAGCGGATCTGAACCTATGATAGAAGTGTTGGCTAGAATTAATAAAAGATTATGACTTGATGATAGACTATACACCTGGAAAGAAAAATGTGGTAGCAGATGCGTTGAGTCGGGTCTTTGCGGGATCCCTGTCCGTCGATAGCAGGTTACAAGGGACTTAGAAGAAATGGGCATCGAACTCCGAATTCTATATCGCGGCGTATGGGTTGCTCAGATGCGATTTGTATCCAACCTGATAGAGAGAGTCACATCTACTCAGAAGGACGACCCATTCCTCAGGAAAATGCGAAGCAGATTCTAGCGGGGAAGGCGAAAGACTTTGTAGTAGATGAGAATAGGGTATTGTGAGTTAAAGGAAGGCTATGAGTCCCCAATGATTCAGAACTCAGAGAGAAGATCCTTACAGAAGCTCACTATGCAGCCTATACAATCCATCCCGGGAGCACAAAAATGTATAAAGATCTTCGCACTATCTTCTGGTGGCACGGCATGAAGAAAGAAGTGGCGCTCTTTGTGTCACAATGCATAATCTGTCAGAGGATGAAAGCAGAGCATCAGAGTCCGGACGGAGAAATACAGAATCTTGCGATCCTAGAATAGAAGTAGGAGAACATAAGCATGGACTTCATTGTTGGCCTACCAAGGACGCAATAGGGAAAGACGCAATCTGGGTCATCATCGACCGGTTAACCAAGTCTGCACACTTTATTGACATTAAAAGTACTTGGAGCGCTGATCGCCTTGCCCAGATCTACCTAGATGAGATAGTCCGGCTGCACGCAGTGCCAGTTTCCATAGTATCAGATCGGGATGGACGGTTCGTCTCACGTTTCTGGAAAAGCCTTCAGTCTTCGATGGGGACCAAGTTGAAATTTAGCTCAGCCTACCATCCTCAAACAGATGGCCAAACAGAATGGGTGAATCTGGTACTAGAAGATATGTTGCGCCTTTGCGTAATCGATTCGAAGCCAAGTTGGGACGTCTACTTGCCGCTAGTCAAATTTACATACAACAACAGTTATCAGTCTAGCATCCAAATGGCTTCGTACGAGGCTCTGTATGGGCGAAAGTGTAGGTTACCTGTCACTACCACGTTCCGGAAACAGGGATATTTTCGACTTTTTAAATATTTAATATTATTGTAGTTACAATTAATTAATTGCATGATAGTATATTTGATTTTAAATAAATGTGTGATGTGTAATTTAAATATAATATTATATACAGTGTTCGTTTGTGTTTGAGCTGGTAGACTTGACCTAGAAGCCCAGTAGATGACCACCTGTCGGAATTATGGAATTTTTGTATTTAATTATTTAGTTAGAATTTAATTCTTGGAGTTTGTAATTAATTACCGTATTTTATTTAATATTTTTGCGCCCTGCCTTTGCTTCGATATTTGGAGCGCTACCCTAGCTTTTGTCTTCCAACAAATTTCACAATCTTGCCCTAGACATGCCCGCCTTCCATTCTGCTATTTTTGCAACTCATGATTATGCTCTCTGTGCATTATTTCTAGCCGCACAAAAATCGTCGCGGACGTTATTTAATAAACCCCTATTTTGTATCGTTGTGCGTTCCAATTTAAATTGGAGGCAATCTTGACCTATTTTTCGTGCGGCCCAAATTAGGGTAATATCCTGTTATGAGTCTACTTCATTATTGGTATTGATGACCTGACCTGATTTTGGCCCCATGTACTCCTAATTAATTTTAGAACACAACTTGCATTTTATTCTAATTAAATTGAAGATACTATTTTAACCGATTCTGAAATTCCCAATTTAATTCCAGTGCCCTGCTATTTGAGCCCATACCAAACATGCAGCGCCCCCTGACCCTACAAAACACCGGACACCGAATCGCCCGCCAAATTTTTGTCATTTTATGCGTCTGTGCAAATACCCAAATTTAAGGGGGCTAATTTGTAATTTTGCATTTTTGGTGCCAACATCCATTTGTTAAACCAATGAGGAATCCCTAATAATTTTTAATTAGCCTCTCACCCTTATCCCCACATGAAGAAACCTCATGACCAATCTGGACTACTCATTTAATTGAGTGCATCCTCACCCTCTATCAAAACTCTCTCCTATATAATATCATGTCCCATCAACCCTAATCCCTAGAAAACCTAGGTAGCACACCTCCCCAAGCCCCCTAACCGTAGCTCTCTTTCTCTTCCTCATTTTTCTTTTCATTTCCTTCTTTTCTTCTTCTCTTCTTCTTCTTCTTCTTCTTCTTCTTCTTCCCTTCTTCTTTCTTTAGTTTTTATTTTGAATTCAAAAGAGGAGAAGGGGGGAGCACTGTTCACCCCCCCCCCCCACATACAGCTTTCCGGCGGCCCGTAGCACTACTCCGGCGGTCCTCTCTGCTCCGGCGGCCCGCTAGCAGCAGCTCCCTCTGCTGTGAGCATCTCCCTCCGACTCTAGCTCGGCCGACCGAGCGTCCGGCAACCCCAGGCGAGCTCCACCCGACTTCCTCTGCACTCCGGCCAGGCCCGATTTCCTTTGTGCTCCTCCGCCCGCTGCTGTTCTTCCCCTCCTCCTCGTAGCACCCTCCGGCGACTGAGCAACTCCTCCGCCTCTGCTCCTCCAACACGTCAACTCCGGCGGACTCCCAACTCCCCACTCCGACTGAATCCATCATCACCACCATTCTCATTCACCTCCACCACCATTCCCCTCAACTCCGGCTGCTCCTCCCCCATTCCTCCCTGTGTACACCCCTCCGGCCGGCCAAACTTCTCCCCCTCCGCCTCTACTCTTCCTCCCTCCATCACCATTAACATCCACCACCACTACTACCATCTCCACCACCACCTAGCACCACCACTACTATCATCACCACCACCACCTACATCTAACACCACCACCACCATCAGCCACCCTCCGGCGACCGAGCTCCCCTCCGGCCGTACTCCGGCCAGCAAGCCCCCGCGGTGAGCCTCTCCCTCCTTCTTTCTTCCTGTGTATATATATATATATATATATATATATATATATATATATATATATATATATACTTATATACGTATGAGTATATATAATATACGTATATGTATATAAATAGTATTATTTAATTAATGCTTTAAATACATGAGTATGTATAGTATATAAATACTTTAGTAATGTATAATTTAATATGTACATGTGTAGTATTTATTTTAATTAATTAAATGTTAAACATGTATAAGCGTAGTATATATATATATATTAGTATATGTATGTATTAATGTATATATATACATAAATATGATATAGGAAATGTGTAATGTTTAATTAGTGTATATTTAAAGAAAATTAGTATGCATATATATATATACTGGTAATTCCATAAAATTGTATTTTATAAAAGGTACACTACATTATTAGTGTAAATTAAATTATTGTATTGGTACTTATGTATTTATATATATGCAACTAGGTATTTAAATTAATGCTTAATATTAATGTATACATATATATTTTGTATATGTATTTAATTTGTATATATATATATATTTGGTATACACTTATTATATATTTGCTATATATATTAATTGGTATATACGTATACAAATATTCTTAGTATATGTATGTAATATGATTAATTGGTGAATTTACTAGATGATCCTAGGTGGCCAGTATCATACTTAGAGTAGTCCCGAATTCAGTATTTATAGACTGTGTGTTAGCATAGCATCTGATGCAAATGTGATTTTGCTTTGTGATATGTTTCTAGGACTGTTGGTTTACCCAGGAGATATTCTGGGACAGGACCTCGGTATTCACCAGCTAAGGACCCAAGGCAAGTACATTCTCTGATAATTTCCAATTCCTTGATAATTTCTATAAATTAAATAATCATGAAATGTTATCTCTGAATCCTTGACACTGTGTTACACGGACTAGTATAGCTTGGATCTGCAGTCATGAGATGTTACCTTGATTATCGTTTGACATTGTACACGACATGTATATTAGACATCGTACATGATAGATTGGACTTGCTCGTGTATCGTGACATGTCATGGTTGGATCCACAGTACTAGTTGGGGGCGGGGAAGTAGTTAGTAAGAAATGTGATCATAACCTCTTATTGTAGTATAGAACAATGTAAGTGTTAATCATGCTCTTCACCCATGATTAGCCAGGCCCTGTAGCTATCGTACATGTTCCCAAGCCGATCACATTTTGAAACTACTATTTCAAACACTTAGAGTAGATTACAGTTCCCTATTTTAAATCATATACTACATCACCCGTATTTGATGATGTTCCTTGTTCTTTCATTATCATACATGCACTGACTATATCATATTGCCGATTGCCTGTCTCTTTATATTGCCTGTCTCTCTTTAATTGCCATTGCATTTATTTTACTGTCTTCTTAGTAGCTAGCATCACATGTTTATTGCTTTATAGTCCTTATCAATTTAATGGAACTGTTATTTGAGATTGTACTTTGCTCCTTCCTGACTGGAAATATTTTTCCAGACTATGCCTTAGAGGATCGGTAGCCAACACTTTATGGACCATATGGTGAGTAACTGCACTTGGGCTTGATAGTTAGTTGTGATTCCGGGAGGTCTAGCCGGAATCACCGATCTTTTAGTTAGTTCTTTTAGTAGACTATTTTGGTACCGGATTTGTCTCCGGCATTTTTATTGAGACTTGGATATTGTTGAGTTTGATTATTACTTTAGACTTGTGTTGTATTTAATTTTGTTTCGCTATCTTATCGTGCTGTAATCCTGTGATTGAGTATGAGTTCATTCTATTTGTGTCATCCATGCCTCCTTATGGAGATTGGATGCTTGTGTGAGATTGGCTAGATAGTACCAAGACCTTGACAGCGTTCTACCGTCGATGCTACGGCGTAGGCTGGACGTACCCACGCACTTGTGCCCCTAAACCGGGTGCGGGTCGTGACACGTTTTTAGTGGTGGCCCATGCAGGTCTGACTTCACGAGTTGTGCGATGTCGTAGTAGTGTGGCATCTTTGTTACACTACTGCGTGCCTGCGATAGGATCTAGGACATAGGATACTAGGACAAGAGCGAATACTCAATCACAATTCCTTGAGAGATTCCTGGGATGAGCCCTGAGAATCTTGTTATAATTTCCAATTTAAAATCATTCCCTTGTTCCGTCCATTCTCACTTGTTGATTGTTGATTAGTTATTAAGTTAGGATTTTGGTTTCATAGTAGGGTTTGATTTCATATCAAGATGAATTTACAGACTGATTTATGGTATTATTTGATGATACACGTCGATGAGGACAGTGAAAATGATTAACATTCGAGCTATTGGACTACAGAAGGTGGATTTAAATAATTAAATTGAGGATTGAAAATGAATTTCAAATTCTTGAATTTTGAGAAGTTGATATATTGTCATTAAAACTTTGAGGAATTCAGATTCAATTTGATGAACCTAGACAAGCTATAAGGATTTTTGGAATTGATAAAATTTTCACTTCAGTATTTAAATAATTAACCTTTGAGGAAGGAATATGCATTATACTTTAAATTATCCGAGGAGTTAGTTTCGAGGACTTTGTTTGGAGAATAAAATCTTATAGTGATAGAGATATATTAGTATATAATAGATGAGGTGCATTTGTAAGGATATGTTGGCTTGAGCATGATTGAGATTTCACTGCCAACTGGCTTAGGTGTTCATCTAGGATTGTATTGGAGAAAGAGCAGTACTTAGTATGGTGTGTTACATTTGATATGCACTTGAGTGACAAGGATAACTAGTATCAACGGTTGTAGTAGGTAAGGAAGCTAACAGTGGGTATGTTTCTAGTAGAACTGTGGTACCTAGGGGATAGATGTATCAGACCATGGATGTATCTTTGACCTGTGCAATCACAACTAGGAATATTTATTTCCAATCTTTTACCTTGAATGTTACTCTTTAGAACTATATTGTCCTTCCTTGATGATATCGCATTTTTGCCTTAATTGATTCTTTGGGATCTGTCTTCAGGATGTCGCCGCAGACACGGTCTATGAGAGCGGGAACATCAGCTTTAGAGGGGTCTGCCACCTCTCCACCTGAGGGACAGACAGCAGTAGTTTCTTCTACATCTCCGATGCACGTAGGAGTATCCGCACTTTTCGGGAATCCTCCTCCCCCACCTGCTCAGAGGATTGCCGCAGCTGTGACGGACAACCTTCCTCCTCCTCCGACTCCGATTCCCGGAGGTTTGCCCATTGACGGAACGCAGATGTTTACCTTGATCCAGGGCATGGTAGATGCCCAGAGAGTGACGGCAGACGCTCACCGAGTTCAAGCTGAGGCTCAGAGGGTGCAAGCAGAAGCGCACCAGGCACAAACCGAGCTGATGAGAGAAAACATGGAGAATGCTCATCAGGTGACTCTCCAAGCTTTGGAGAAAGTAGCACAGTACCAGCAGTTTCCTGGCCAGCAGCAGAGATCAGGCACTATAGTGGATTTCAAAAGGATGATGCCTCAAGAGTTCAAAGGCACCGAAGGGATACTCTACGCTGACGACTGGCTAGAGGATATAGAGAGGAGCCTGCGATTGACCCAGATTCCGGAGAACTTACAAATAGAAGCCGCTGGCAGTCAGATGTTCGATATCGCACTCACGTGGTATCGCACGGAGCCGAGAATTACTGCACAAGGACTTACTTGGGAGACCTTCAAGGAACTCTTCAAGGAGAAGTTCTTTCCCGACGTGGCATTGGGAACCTTGGAAAGTCAGTTTCATGACTTGGTTCAAGGAAACATGTCGGTCGACGAGTACGCTGCAGAATTCTGTAGATTGAGCCGTTTTGCATCGTCTATGATTCGGGACCCAGGAGATCGAGCCCGAAAATTTAGAAAGGGACTGACGAGAGAGATTCGGTCACACACTTCTGGTCGTCGTACCGCTACCTTTGAGGCTATCTTGATGGATGCTCAGATTGCAGAAGAGGATCTGGATCTCAGGCCTAAGAGGAGTCACAATACTCTTGGAGATACGAATGGTAGCACAAGACCAGCCAAGCATCCCCGTATTCAGCACCAACAGCAGTACCCAGTACCATTTCATATTCAGCAACAACCATGGACATTTCAGCATCCACCGCAGTACCTAGCACCAGTTCCTATCCAGCAACATCTATGGGCGTATCAGTATCAATAACAGTACCAGGCACCAGTCCGTGTTCAGCAGAATCAGCAACAGCCTCCAAGAGAGACACAACAGACTTGTCATTTCTGTAAGAAGCCAGGTCACCTTTGGGAGAGTTGTAGAACGAGGCTAGGACTTTGTTTGCACTGCGGCGCTGCGGGACATCGAGTAAGGGATTGTCTTCTAGCCCCTTATCTTCCCGGCCAGCGCGCAGCTTCAGATTATAGAGATCCAGTTAGGCTACCTGTGTAACCGTATAATGCTCAGCACCCGCGAAGGGAACCACCCCAGCAGGGCGGGGCATTTGCGATGACGGTCGAGGAGACCGATACTGCAGGTAATGTGTCAGCAGGTTCTGTTCTTTCCTTCCTTCTGTTCCTATCTATTTGATTGATTGACTGATACCTTAGTACCGTAGCTTGTATGCATGATTTCTTGTTAGAATGTAGTTAGTAGTACACCCTGATGCAGAGACTGCAATACCATGACAAAAGACACCATGACCGTACATATCCCCTTAGGTTGCATGTTGTATGATTGTAGGAAGATTCTCCCTAGACCATGATTATTGGGGTTTGACCTTGACGAAGACTCACGAAGGGGTTATGACTTGACAAGAAAGACAAGATGATTAAAATTCGAGGATAACCATTGATTTAAATAAAGGGCCAAGAATTTAACATAGCAGAATTTATGATTATTAATTCCAGGAAGATTATGACGTGTTTAAATTGGTTATTAAATTTGGGAATTTTGGGAGATTTATCAATATATTTATTTAATTGCAAGTTATGAATTTTAGAATTTTATAGTTGGATGTCGCATTTGGAAAATCCCTAAGTATCGTATTGTTGAGTATTTTGAGGAAGAGGAAATCGAGAAATAAAATTATTGATGGACTAAGTGTTTGAATTTAAACTTTTTTGACGAGATCTCATTTTTATACGAGCATTGATTAAAATCAAATTTGAGGAGTGAATATTAAATTCCGAGTATTTGAATTAATAAATAAAATTTTGGAGAAATTTTAATAAAAAGGGACTTTGATTCTATTTCGAGGATTTTTTTCAGGAATACAAATAATTTCAAAATTTTTGAAAAATCGTGAAAGGACATTGTGGATAATTACCTAATCTCATGGATGATGAATTTAAACTTTGAGGGAAAATGATAATGTGTATGAATAAACGCTACCTTGAGGATTTTGAATTTCGAGGACGAAATTCTTTTAAGGAGGGTAGACTTGTCACTACCACGTTCCGGAAACAGGGATATTTTCGACTTTTTAAATATTTAATATTATTGTAGTTACAATTAATTAATTGCATGATAGTATATTTGATTTTAAATAAATGTGTGATGTGTAATTTAAATATAATATTATATACATTGTTCGTTTGTGTTTGAGCTGGTAGACTTGACCTAGAAGCCCAGTAGATGACCACCTGTCGAAATTATGGAATTTTTGTATTTAATTATTTAGTTAGAATTTAATTCTTGGAGTTTGTAATTAATTACCGTATTTTATTTAATATTTTTGCGCCCTGCCTTTGCTTCGATATTTGGAGCGCTACCCTAGCTTTTGTCTTCCAACAAATTTCACAATCTTGCCCTAGACATGCCCGCCTTCCATTCTGCTATTTTTGCAACTCATTATTATGCTCTCTGTGCATTATTTCTAGCCGCACAAAAATCGTCGGGGACGTTATTTAATAAACCCCTATTTCGTATCGTTGTGCGTTCCAATTTAAATTGGAGGCAATCTTGACCTATTTTTCGTGCGGCCCAAATTAGGGTAATATCCTGTTATGAGTCTACTTCATTATTGGTATTGATGACCTGACCTGATTTTGGCCCCATGTACTCCTAATTAATTTTAGAACACAACTTGTATTTTATTCTAATTAAATTGAGGATACTACTTTAACCGATTCTGAAATTTCCAATTTAATTCCAGTGCCCTGCTATTTGAGCCCATACCAAACATGCAGCGCCCCCTGACCCTACAAAACATCGGACACCGAATCGCCCGCCAAATTTTCGTCATTTTATGCGTCTGTGCAAATACCCAAATTTAAGGGGGCAAATTTGCAATTTTGCATTTTTGGTGCCAACATCCATTTGTTAAACCAATGAGGAATCCCTAATAATTTTTAATTACCCTCTCACCCTCATCCCCACATGAAGAAACCTCATGACCAATCTGGACCACTCATTTAATTGAGTGCATCCTCACCCTCCATCAAAACTCTCTCTCCTATATAATATCATGTCCCATCAACCCTAATCCCTAGAAAACCTAGGTAGCACACCTCCCCAAGCCCCCTAACCATAGCTCTCTTTCTCTTCCTCATTTTTCTTTTCATTTCCTTCTTTTCTTCTTCTCTTCTTCTTCTTCTTCTTCCCTTCTTCTTTCTTTAGTTTTTATTTTGAATTCAAAAGAGGAGAAGGGGGGGGAACACTGTTCACCCCCCCCACATACAGCTTTCCGGCGGCCCGTAGCACTACTCCGGCGGTCCTCTCTGCTCCGGCGGCCCGCTAGCAGCAGCTCCCTCTGCTGTGAGCATCTCCCTCCGACTCTAGCTCGGCCGACCGAGCGTCCGGCAACCCCAGGCGAGCTCCACCCGACTTCCTCTGCACTCCGGTCAGGCCCGATTTCCTCTGTGCTCCTCCGCCCGCTGTTGTTCTTCCCCTCCTCCTCGTAGCACCCTCCGGCGACTGAGCAACTCCTCCGCCTCTGCTCCTCCAACACGTCAACTCCGGCGGACTCCCAACTCCCCACTCCGACTGAATCCATCATCACCACCATTCTCATTCACCTCCACCACCATTCCCCTCAACTCCGGCTGCTCCTCCCCCATTCCTCCCTGTGTACACCCCTCCGGCCGGCCAAACTTCTCCCCCTCCGCCTCTACTCTTCCTCCCTCCATCACCATTAACATCCACCACCACTACTACCATCTCCACCACCACCTAGCACCACCACTACTATCATCACCACCACCACCTACATCTAACACCACCACCACCATCAGCCACCCTCCGGCGACCGAGCTCCCCTCCGGCCGTACTCCGGCCAGCAAGCCCCCGCGGTGAGCCTCTCCCTCCTTCTTTCTTCCTGTGTATATATATATATATATATATATATATATATATATATATATATATATATATATATATATACGTATGAGTATATATAATATACGTATATGTATATAAATAGTATTATTTAATTAATGCTTTAAATACATGAGTATGTATAGTATAAATACTTTAGTAATGTATAATTTAATATGTACATGTGTAGTATTTATTTTAATTAATTAAATGTTAAACATGTATAAGCGTAGTATATATATATATTAGTATATGTATGTATTAATGTATATATATACATAAATATGATATAGGAAATGTTTAATGTTTAATTAGTGTATATTTAAAGAAAATTAGTATGCATATATATATATACTGGTAATTCCATAAAATTGTATTTTATAAAAGGTACACTACATTATTAGTGTAAATTAAATTATTGTATTGCTACTTATGTATTTATATGTATGCAACTAGGTATTTAAATTAATGCTTAATATTAATGTATACATATATATTTTGTATATGTATTTAATTTGTATATATATATATATATATATTTGGTATACACTTATTATATATTTGCTATATATATTAATTGGTATATACGTATACAAACATTCTTAGTATATGTATGTAATATGATTAATTGGTGAATTTACTAGATGATCCTAGGTGGCCAGTATCATACCTAGAGTAGTCCCGAATTCAGTATTTATAGACTGTGTGTTAGCATAGCATCTGATGCAAATGTGATTTTGCTTTGTGATATGTTTCTAGGACTGTTGGTTTACCCAGGAGATATTCTGGGACAGGACCTCGGGATTCACCAGCTAAGGACCCAAGGCAAGTACATTCTCTGATAATTTCCAATTCCTTGATAATTTCTATAAATTAAATAATCATGAAATGTTACCTCTGAATCCTTGACACTGTGTTACACGGACTAGTATAGCTTGGATCTGCAGTCATGAGATGTTACCTTGATTATCGTTTGACATTGTACACGACATGTATATTAGACATCGTACATGATAGATTGGACTTGCTCGTGTATCGTGACGTGTCATGGTTGGATCCACAGTACTAGTTGGGGGCGGGGAAGTAGTTAGTAAGAAATGTGATCATAACCTCTTATTGTAGTATAGAACAATGTAAGTGTTAATCATGCTCTTCACCCATGATTAGCCAGGCCCTGTAGCTATCGTACATGTTCCCAAGCCGATCACATTTTGAAACTACTATTTCAAACACTTAGAATATATTACAGTTCCCTATTTTAAATCATATATTACATCACACGTATATGATGTTGTTCCTTGTTCTTTCATTTTCATACATGCACTGACTATATCATATTGCCTATTGCTTGTCTCTTTATATTGCCTGTCTCTCTTTAATTGCTATTGCATTTATTTTACTGTCTTCTCAATAGCTAGCATCACATGTTTATTGCTTTATAGTCCTTATCAATTTAATGGAACTGTTATTTGAGATTGTACTTTGCTCCTTCCTGACTGGAAGCATTTTTCCAGACTATGCCTTAGAGGATCGGTAGCCAACACTTTATGGACCATATGGTGAGTAGCTGCACTTGGGCTTGATAGTTAGTTGTGATTCCGGGAGGTCTAGCCGGAATCACCGATCTTCTAGTTAGTTCTTTTAGTAGACTATTTTGGTACCGGATTTGTCTCCGGCATTTTTATTGAGACTTGGATATTGTTGAGTTTGATTATTACTTTAGACTTGTATTGTATTTAATTTTGTTTCGCTATCTTATCGTGCTGTAATCCTGTGATTGAGTATGTGTTCATTCTATTTGTGTCATCCGTGCCTCCTTATGGAGATTGGATGCTTGTGTGAGATTGGCTAGATAGTACCAAGACCTTGACAGCGTTCTACCGCCGATGTTGCGGCGTAGGCTGGACGTACCCACGCACTCGTGCCCCTAAACCGGGTGCGGGTCGTGACACGTTTTTAGTGGTGGCCCATGCAGGTCTGACTTCGCGAGTTGTACGATGTCGTAGTAGTGTGGCATCTTTGTTACACTACTGCGTGCCTGCGATAGGATCTAGGACATAGGATACTAGGACGAGAGCGAATACTCAATCACAATTCCTTGAGAGATTCCTGGGATGACCCCTGAGAATCATGTTATAATTTCCAATTTAAAATCATTCCCTTGTTCCGTCCATTCTCACTTGTTGATTGTTGATTAGTTATTAAGTTAGGATTTTGGTTTCATAGTAGGGTTTGATTTCATATCAAGATGAATTTACAGACTAATTTATGGTATTATTTGATGATACACGTCGATGAGGACAGTGAAAATGATTAACATTCGAGCTATTGGACTACAGAAGGTGGATTTAAATAATTAAATTGAGGATTGAAAATGAATTTCAAATTCTTGAATTTTGAGAAGATATATTGTCATTAAAACTTTGAGGAATTCAGATTCAATTTGATGAACCTAGACAAGCTATAAGAATTTTTGGAATTGATAAAATTTTCACTTCAGTATTTAAATAATTAACCTTTGAGGAAGGAATATGCATTATACTTTAAATTATCCGAGGAGTTAGTTTCGAGGACTTTGTTTGGAGAATAAAATCTTATAGTGAGAGAGATATATTAGTATATAATAGATGAGGTGCATTTATAAGGATATGTTGGCTTGAGCATGATTGAGATTTCACTGCCAACTGGCTTAGGTGTTCATCTAGGATTGTATTGGAGAAAGAGCAGTACTTAGTATGGTGTGTTACATTTGATATGCACTTGAGTGACAAGGATAACTAGTATCAACGGTTGTAGTAGGTAAGGAAGCTAACAGTGGGTATGTTTCTAGTAGAACTGTGGTACCTAGGGGATAGATGTATCAGACCATGGATGTATCTTTGACCTGTGCAATCACAACTAGGAATATTTATTTCCAATCTTTTACCTTGAATGTTACTCTTTAGAACTATACTGTCCTTCCTTGATGATATCGCATTTTTGCCTTAATTGATTCTTTGGGATCTGTCTTCAGGATGTCGCCGCAGACACGGTCTATGAGAGCGGGAACATCAGCTTTAGAGGGGTCTGCCACCTCTCCACCTGAGGGACAGACAGCAGTAGTTCCTTCTACATCTCCGATGCACGTAGGAGTATCCGCACTTTTCGGGAATCCTCCTCCCCCACCTGCTCAGAGGATTGCCGCAGCTGTGACGGACAACCTTCCTCCTCCTCCGACTCCGATTCCCGGAGGTTTGCCCATTGACGGAACGCAAATGTTTACCTTGATCCAGGGCATGGTAGATGCCCAGAGAGTGACGGCAGACGCTCACCGAGTTCAAGCTGAGGCTCAGAGGGTGCAAGCAGAAGCGCACCAGGCACAAACCGAGCTGATGAGAGAAAACATGGAGAATGCTCATCAGGTGACTCTCCAAGCTTTGGAGAAAGTAGCACAGTACCAGCAGTTTCCTGGCCAGCAGCAGAGATCAGGCACTATAGTGGATTTCAAAAGGATGATGCCTCAAGAGTTCAAAGGCACCGAAGGGATACTCTACGCTGACGACTGGCTAGAGGATATAGAGAGGAGCCTGCGATTGACCCAGATTCCGGAGAACTTACAGATAGAAGCCGCTGGCAGTCAGATGTTCGATATCGCACTCATGTGGTATCGCACGGAGCCGAGAATTACTGCACAAGGACTTACTTGGGAGACCTTCAAGGAACTCTTCAAGGAGAAGTTCTTTCCCGACGTGGCATTGGGAACCTTGGAAAGTCAGTTTCATGACTTGGTTCAAGGAAACATGTCGGTCGACGAGTACGCTGTAGAATTCTGTAGATTGAGCCGTTTTGCATCGTCTATGATTCGGGACCCAGGAGATCGAGCCCGGAAATTTAGAAAGGGACTGACGAGAGAGATTCGGTCACGCACTTCTGGTCGTCGTACCGCTACCTTTGAGGCTATCTTGATGGATGCTCAGATTGCAGAAGAGGATCTGGATCTCAAGCCTAAGAGGAGTCACAATACTCTTGGAGATACGAATGGTAGCACAAGACCAGCCAAGCATCCCCGTATTCAGCACCAACAGCAGTACCCAGTACCATTTCATATTCAGCAACAACCAAAGCAGGAGTCTTGAAGTTCGCTTGGTTGCTTTCTTGTTGGTTTTATGACTTGCATTTTCTTGAATGGTTTCGATGGATTTTATTGCCTTCGTTCTTAGGATTTCACATTTTGTATCGAACCTTGAAGACCAAAGTAGGAGATTTTGATCATCTGTTGGTGCGTGCAGGTGATCGGGTAGACGACGCATAAGCGGAGTCTTGAAGTTCTCCCCTTTTCTCTCCTAGTTCACCAACTTGTGAGTGACTTTACTTCGATTAGCACCCTTCTTCCTAGTCTTCACTCTTAATAAATTGGCTCATTTGTGCATCCTGCTCCAACGATATCATAATAAGAATGAACTGAGTCAAACGAAAGGAAGAGTTAGACTTGAAACACTTGTAATGTTGTCACCTAGAATTCTCAAATGATCACATTGATGCGTGCTTGTCCGCTATGCATTTATATATTCATGTTTCAGTTGTAGCTAGAACTTATTCTATATAACTGTACAGATGTATTATGCTAATTATAATAAAATGCAATCACGTGAACATGTAGACTATGCCAAATCCACTATGCTAAAGTAGATATGTACATTCTTGTGGTTTGAATGCTTTATCTATTAACTTAGTGTTAATGCATAGTTTGGTCGGACAACTTGTGCACAAGGTTTAGTTTCTGCGAACGGTGCCCAGGGCACTGGGGCCGATTCGTTCCGCACGGAACTCGGATAGCTACGCTAGCAAGTCTAGCACGGCTAATGTGGGAGCCTTGTAGCGGGGTTTGCTGCCCGTACTGCAAGGGTCACCGTCTTACTGTAGCTATTGTCCATGGTGGCAATGATGTTCCATGACCCAGTACATATATATATATATTTGCATTGCTGCTCAAACTAATGGTATCTTCGTGGCAGGGAAGGACATGGTAAGTATTGTGCGGACAGTTCAGACGGGAAGGTAAAAGTCACCTAACGGTGGCATGTTTGTTTCTGTAAATTGAATACTCAATGCTTGCATGTAAATTGAACTAAGGCAAGTTAGAAAGACCACAAATAAATTGCATGCTTCATATGAACAAACTTTAGATTTGGTTAGTTGGGTTAGCTCGCCCTCACCGGTACTTTTCAAAGTACTGACTCTCGTTGCAGCAGGTTCCCCGAGCCCAAGTGACGTGGTGAGGTACTGAAGCTTCTTCTTTCCCTAACCAGTCCAGTACTCGTTGCACTCCGTTCGTGACTTTTCGGAGCTTGTACAAAGAACCCAGAGCCCGTGCAACCCTTATATGCAGCTTTGAGGCAAGGCGATAGCTTCGCCAGCATGTGTCTATATTATTTTGAAGTTTTAGTAAAGGATGTGATGTATAGAACGGCTATCTCATTTTATATCCAAGTTGTAAGCCCATGTGGATTCTTATCGCTTTTGGGTCAAGAGTCTGTAATCATATGTTCATTATCAATAAAAGAAAATTTTCTATGCCTCAATGTGTGTTATCTTATTTGCGTACTATGTTACATGTGTTCTAAAGATTATCATTATGCCTAGGCCTTGTGCACGCGCGCCCATACGCGTGCACGGCATCACGCTCGGGGGACGATTATCGAATGGGCGAAATTGGGGCGTGACAGATCAGGGTCGGCCCTGGCCCAGGGCAGCCAGGGCGACCGCTCTGGGCCCCATAGGCCAGGAGGGCCCAAAAAAATTCAGTTTAACTAATATAATTAATTTTGTATTAAAAATAGAACTAGTATATACCATGGGATCTTCTTATTACAAAGCAATTGTGGTATAGTGGTTATTATGTTAAACTTGCACACAAGAGGTTCATAGTTAAAATCTTGGTGGAGACATTTTTTATTTTACTTTTGTTTCATTTTTTTTTACATTATGTATGGGGGCCTCATTTTGAAAGTTCGTCTCGGGTCCCCATGAGCTCAGAGCCGGCCATGCTCACGACATATCACAGGTGATGCTAACATATTTGCAACACTATCGATGAAGAAAGAAGGATACCTCTCCTTCGGTAATAACCTCAAAGGATATATTATTGGTAATGTCAATATTGGTCTCTCCCTATCCTGTCATAAAAGACGTTTTTCTAGTAGTGGAATTAAAATATAATTTACTCAGCATCAGTCATCTAGCTGACCATTGTTATGATATTAACTTCATAAAAGCTAAATGTTCTATATATGAAAGATCCACAGGTAATGTTATCTTTGAAGGAATTTGGGAAGATAATATATATATTTTTTATCTTGCAAAGGACACTAATAATGCAGACATATGTCTATACGCCAACAAAGATGATAGCTGAATATGGCACATACGTCTAGGACACGCAAACATGGATACTATTGTAAGACTGTCCACAAAGAAGTTGGTAAGAGGCTTACCAGAGATTACTTTCAAGAAAGATATGGTATGCGTTTATTGTGAAAAGAATAAAGTGTAAACCCCTCACCCAAAATAGGTATTTTGTGCATATTTTATATTATTATATTTATTATAGATGTTGAATTTCTTTAGAGTATTCTCTTAGTTAATTAGAAAATAATTTTTTTTGATATATTTACTTATATAAATATTTATTTAGAATTATTTTTAGGCTATTTTAGATTTTTGGAGATTTTTCTAGAATTTTTGGGTAATTAAAATATAGGAAACGTAAATTTCTAGAACTTTCATGATTTACTATTCGACCATACTTGAATATTATTACTACCAAACATTTATTTTAGAGTTAAAATATTTAAATATATTTTTTGTAATTTATTTAGAATTTTAAGAAATTATTGAATTTTTGGAATTATTGAGAATTTATTTGGATATATAAAGTCTTAATATCAGATATATGCTAATTTAGTGTTAATAGATATTAATAAGATTATATATAAATTATTTAATTCTATTTAAGATTATAAATTATTAAGAAAAACTCAAATTCTATTTTTAAATTAATTCAAATCCTCAGCCTACTAGGAAAGCAACTTCATGCATATCCTATCCTTATATAAACTGATTCTAATCCTATCCAAATTAGTCAATCCTAGTCGTATTCAATTAAGTAGTGTTCACCATTATAAATATCTCTTAGACTTATGAAATAAACTCATCTTTCATATTTTTCTTCCCCAAACTCCTCTCTTTTTCGACCAAAAACAGTCAAAATTCATCATAAATTCAGCCTCATTTTCTAGTATTTATGACGACTTAAAAAGACGAGATCTCCTAGCTCCGGACTCCAAACGCGCACCAGTTTTTTTTAGAACCATATCAAGGTTAGTTTTCTGAATATATAAATTATTTTAATAATTTATGAAACTATTTTTCCAAAAAATTCTAAAAGTGCCAGTTGTCCAAAATCAGACGTGTTTCAGTGTTTTTAAGATTTTGGGAGATCCCGAACACAGAATTATGAGCCGTTTGAAGTTTCGGAAAGCTAACATGATGAAATTCTAGAAAAGTATTATTTAGAATTTAGAATACAAGTTTATTCTACTATAAAATTCGTGCAACGTAGACGTAAATAGAAAACCATCAAAAACTATTATCTGTGTGCCCTTGTGGACATAACTCTTTACCGACTTGTGATTTTATGAAACCGTCGATTCTGGTGTTCATATAGCATTGAAATCTATAGGATTCCACACACAAATCTAGGATTTGAGTTGGTTGACTTTTTGGTCAACGAATTGCCTCGATTTGTGCGCCATGGATCACAAATCCGTAAAGTTGACTTTCTTTGGACCAAAATTAGGGTTTAACAATAAAATTAGATTATAATAAAATTAAAATACTATTTTAGGTTATTTTATTCAGAATTAAAATAGATTAAAATGGAGAAACCTATTCACCCACTTTTGTAACCTAACTTGTTTAATTTATGTGACGGGTAGATCGGACGACGTCTTGAGTTGCGACTTCATCCTTTTTCAGAGCAGGCAAGTATACCTTGCCATTGTACTGTTATTCATATTCCATATGTTGCATGCATCTATATTTTCTGTCTTAGTTCATATATTTTAACTGCTATATAAAATGCGCGTCCAAGGAAACTTGGAGGCAACGACGGTGTCGTCGTGATATGTTTTTATTATGTATATGCATTAACTTTTTTATGAGACCGCCCCATTATCATGAAACATCATTAAGTTTTATTGGCCGTGACACAGTTGCTACACGAGTGTGTGTCTCATATAGATCACGGACTGCGTGACAGGTCTGGCCTCCTGTACGTATGAGCCGTGCGTTAGGGATAACTGCTGTTAGAAACTTTGCATGCTAGAAGACTTAGCAGTTATTAGTAGTCCAGGGACACAGCCTATTATAGTACGGTGGTCCAAACCTTATCCTTGTTTGGTTGCAGGGTTGGACTATTGTACTAAAGGTAGACTATGAACCAAATCGTGTCATGGATGTGACATGCTTAGAGCATGGGATAGGGAGAACAACAAGTACCGCATTTTGGCTCTTTTGCACTTTTCTTTTTATGTAACCCGGAAGCTCCGCTGGAGATACGGGCGGTGATGACCTCTATACTACTTGGCAGCCTCTGCCGTTCAAAAGACGACATGCTTTGTAGGTCCCTGATTCTCCGAGAGAATCATGCCAATCATATTTATGGCCAGATAGCCTACTTGTTGGAAAATTATTCTCAAACTACATTCACATAGATGGTTAGACGACCCCATTGGATATTTATTTCAGTACTTTATTGGCATGCTTCTATGTATCTTGTTATGTCCCTCTGAGGACCTGGTCCCTTTCCAGGTGTAGCTGTTCATGAGTATTCACAGGAGCACAGATCCAGACTGGTTACTTATATTTGCGAGGGGGTCTTCTCTTTCAGCCTCGTGATTGTTAGTTGATATTCTTATATTGTGTTTGTTGTGTTGCACTTGTATATTCGAGTTAGTAGTGGGTTTGTTTCCATCCAACTATCACCTTTAGATACTTTGTATTGAGATTTAGTTTCATAGATATTGGTTATTTATTTATATTTGATTTTCTGTGGATGAGATTTAGATTATACCCTATGACTTGTGATAGATTTATACCACTTGTGGATTTGATATTCATATTACAGCGTACGTATGGATTTTGGTTTTCATATATTGGAGTTGCCATATCCATGCGACTGGCATGCTTACGTGTCCTAGTCCTACGTATTTTGGGACTGGGAAGTGACATATTTTTGTGGTGGCCCATGCAGGTCGAGAGCATATTGTCTCGGTTACGTTACTGTACCGAGCAAGCCTACAAATAGGATTAGAATATAGGATCTCATCCATAATTAACTATGACTCATTCTCCTTCCAATCTGTTCTATTTGAATAACTGCATCCTGCTTGATTCAGGTGCTTCCCTAATAGTTCCTTGAGTATAGCCTTCTCCTAGAGTATAGGAATTCATGTTATTAGGATGATAACTAGGGTAATACACCTACTAAGAATACAACTAGGATACTGACACATCACTAAGTTTAGAATACCTAATAAACCCTAGCACCCCTTACCTATAGATTGATTGACCATTATCCTTGATAATTAGGGATGACTTGTGAGTAGTATAGACACAACTAGAGTGAGTTATAAATTTAACCATATTGTTTGACCCTAGCATTTAGGAACCAATAGAAATCCAAGGTTGAATATTAGGACTAGACCTAACTTTTATAGTGAGATAGTATTAGAGAACTATAAACTTAGATCCTTGTCTTGATATTAGCAGAACAGTACCTTAGAAAACTAAAGGAATGAATAGAATATTTTTCTTGATCAAACCTTGGACACAGATATTAGCATACCACATTTCCTTAGAGAACCATGATGTTATCAAAAGCCTCTATTTTAATTTCACATCTTGTTCCTCTACAACCTTAGCGCTCGCTAATTGTGCGATGACTAAATCATGTTCTTCTTTTCTTCATCTTCCAACTCGTGCCACCTGACACTTCTGATTTTTAGACTGAGTGATTTTATCTTGTGTTAAGGATATATAGTTTTCTAGGATTATAGTTGTTAATGTTAAACTTTGAAAATTATGTGCCTTGAAGTTAGAACCTGGTAGTTGAGTTATCATTTAGATTGTGATGATTACCCTCTAGTTATAGATCACGTAATTTGTACCCCCACCTTAATACAAGTTATATTCTATTTTACTTGGGAGCCAGTAACCCTTCCATTCTTAATGTTGACACCTTTATTCTATGAGCACTATGATTAAGACTTAAGATGACCATTACCTATATAATACAATAGGATACCTTAATAAGTACTAAGATATTTTCCGTATGTACCCCAATAAGATTTTATACTTTATTTACAAGAATAATATTATTTTGTAGGATCCCCTCAAGACAGTTACAGTATTAGTTAATTCTTTTAAGTTGGGTAGTATGCCTCACAACATAGTATCACATAGTCTTTTGACCTATTATTGAAGTATAACTGAATGACATCAATTGTATGCTAGCATAAGACGATAGCGTTTATTCAGACTATAAAAGTTAGAGGTCCATACCCCTATTTTGTCGAATATCGACTTAGACAAGGAGTTAGTATGACAACTATAGAGATTGTAGAGTCTTATCTTTTTGTGAACTTGAATTATTATGTACCTTCTTTCATCATGATCCAGCGTATTTATATTTTATGTATTACCTTGACTTATGCCGCTATTATAGCCTAGTTTTGTGAGCTTATTCTTTTATCGAGCTTGATCACGATATATGTATTATTGGATGCATACACTAATACATTTCAGAATCAGTGTATTAAGGTCTAGCTAACCTTAGTGCGCTTGGTTCGCCCTTCACAATACTACTTTACGTGGATTGAGATATATAGTCGACTAGTAGACGAATATACTTGCCCCTAGACGTGTATGAGCATATCATATCAAGTACATAACCGTACTGATATGAGCATGTGAATAAGAATCTACCAAATATGATTTCAATCCACAACTGCCTTGACAATTCTCAATTGAATTCTTTAAACGCTTTGATCCCCATACTTCTATTCTATTACCTCCCCCTTGAACTCTTTATTATTGTTTTCCATCTTCCCTTATTTTGGAAAGACAAACGCTCGTACTGGGTATAAGTTGATACACAGATAGTACTAGATATACCCCATAGGCCAATCATATTACTTGATAATTATTTTCGTAATTAAGGGCGTATCACATAAGGCTATACATCTAAGAAAACTATTCCTCAAATCATGTTATTCAATCCTCCGAAGTTTTAACACCTAAATATATCATATGTCAGACCAAATACTTATACTTTAAGTACATGATTTAAATTTTGAATATTGAAGGTTGAATCATCGATTTGAATTTTGAGGATAAATATATAATTTTAGACTTGAACAATTGGTGAATTAGATTTAAAATTTTATAATTTGATGATTTGAATTTTGATTGTTGGATCGCCTATTTGAAATGTTGAGGATATAAATTAAATTTAAAATTTGAAGAGTACGAAATTTTTAAGTAAAAAATAAGAATAATATTTGATTAGAATTGTTTCTAGAGGAGATTATGATAGTTGGAGATTGTGAAGTAAAATTTGATATGGGTTATTTAAATCTTGAAGATGTCATATAGATTTGAATTAGATTTGGATGTTGATGATTTGAAAAATCGAGAAGAGATTACAATATGTTAAATTTGATTTAAACAGTGGTTATTTAAATTTTTGGAAGAGATTACGATTGACTTGCCTTATATAGAATTATGAAGGATTTAACAAATCATGCCTTATTTTTTTATTTTGAGGACGAAATTCTTTTAAGTTGGGTAGATTGTAAACCCCCTCACCCAAAATAGGTATTTTGTGTATATTTTATATTATTATATTTATTATAGATGTTGAATTTCTTTAGAGTATTCTCTTAGTTAATTAGAAAATAAATTTTTTTTGTATATTTACTTATATAAATATTTATTTAGAATCATTTTTAGGCTATTTTAGATATTTTGAGATTTTTCTAGAATTTTTTGGTAATTAAAATATAGGAAACTTAAAATTCTAGGACTTCCATGATTTACTATTAGACCATACTTGAATATTGTGACTACCAAACATTTATTTTAGAGTTAAAATATTTAAATATATTTTTCTGTAATTTATTTAGAATTTTATGGAATTATTGGATTTTTGGAATTATTGAGAATTTATTTGGATATATAAAGTCTTAATATCAGATAGATGCTAATTTAGTGTTAATAGATATTAATAAGATTATATATAAATTATTTAATTCTATTTAAGATTATAAATTATTGAGATAAACTCAAACTCTATTTTTAAATTAATTCAAATCTTGAGCCTACTAGGAAGGCAACTTCATGCATATCCTATCCTTATTTAAACTGATTATAGTCCTATCCAAATTAGTCAATCCTAGTCGTATTCAATTAAGTAGTGTTCACCATTATAAATACCTCTTAGACTTATGAAATAAACTCATCTTTCATATTTTTCTTCCCCAAACTAACCTCTTTTTTGACCAAAAACAGTCAAAATTCATCATAAATTCAGTCTCATTTTCTATTAGTTATGACGACTTAAAAAGACGAGATCTCCTAGCTCCGGACTCCAAATGCGCTCCGGGTTTTTTGTTAGAACCATATCAAGGTTAGTTTTCTAAATATATAAATTATTTGAATAATTTATGAAACTTTTTTTCCAGAAAATTCTAAAAGTGCCAGTTGTCCAAAATCAGACGTGTTTCAGTGTTTTTGAGATTTTGGGAGATCCCGAACACAGAATTATGAGCCATTTGAAGTTTCGGAAAGCTGACATGATGAAATTCCAGAAAAGTATTTTTTTCAGAATTTAAAATAGAAGTTTATTCTACTATAAAATTCGTGCAACGTAGACGTAAATAGGAAACCACCAAAAACTATTATCTGTGCGCCCTTGTGGACATAACTCTTTACCGACTTGTGATTTTATAAAACTGTCGATTCTGGTGTTCATGTAACATTGAAATCTATAGGATTCCACACACAAATCTAGGATTTGAGTTGGTTGACTTTTTGGTCAACGGATTGCCTCGATTTGTGCACCATGGATCACAAATCCGTAAAGTTGACTTTCCTTGGACCAAAAATTAGGGTTTAAAAATAAAATTAGATTATAATAAGATTAAAATACTATTTTAGTTTATTTTATTCAGAATTAAAATAGATTAAAATTGAGGAACCTATTCATCCACTTTTGTAACCTAACTTATTTAATTTATGTGCCGGTAGATCGGACGATGCCGAGTTACGACTTCATCCTTTTTTCAGAGCAGGCAAGTATACCTTGCCATTGTACTATTATTCATATTCCATATGTTGCATGCATCTTTATTTTCTGTCTTAGTTCATATATTTTAACTGCTATATAAAATACGCGTCCAAGAAAACTTGGAGGCAACGACGGTGTCGTCGTGATATGTTTTTATTATGTATATGCATTGACCTTGTTTATGAGACCGCCCCATTATCATGAAACATTATTAGGTTTCATTGGCCATGAAACAGTTGCTACACGGGTGTGAGTCTCATATAGATCACGGACTGCGTGATAGGTCTTGCCTCCTGTACGTATGAGCCGTGCGTTAGGGATAACTGCTGTTAGAAACTTTGTATGCTAGAAGACTTAGCAGTTATTAGTAGTCCAGGGACATAGCCTATTGTAGTACGGTGGTCCAATCCTTGTCCTTGTTTGGTTTGAGGGTTGGGCTATTGTACTAAAGGTAGGCTATGAACCAAATCGTGTCATGGATGTGACATGCTTAGAGCATGGGGTGGGGAGAACAACAAGTACCGCATTTGGGCTCCTTTGCACTTTTCTTTTTATGTAACCCGGAAGCTCCGCTGGAGATACGAACGGTGATGATCCCTATACTACTTGGCGGCCTCTGCCGTTCAAAAGATGACATGCTTTGTAGGCCCCTGATTCTCCTAGAGAATCATGCCAATCCCATTTTATGGCCAGATAACCCACTTGTTAGACAGTTGTTCTCAAACTGCATTTACATAGATGGTTAGGCGACCCCATTGGATATTTATTTCAGTACTTTATTGGCATGCTTCTATGTATCTTGTTATGTTCCTCTGAGGACCTGATCCCTTTCCAGATATAGATGTTCATGAGTATTCACAAGAGCACAGATCCAGCTGGTTACTTATATTTGCGAGGAGGTCTTCTCTTCTAGCCCCATGATTGTTAGTTGATATTCTTATATTGTGTTTGTTGTGTTGCACTTATATATTCGAGTTGGTAGTGGATTTGTTTCCATCCAACTATCAACTTTAGATACTTTGTATTGAGATTTAGTTTCAAAGATATTGGTTATTTATTTATATTTGATTTTCTGTGGATGAGATTTAGATTATACCCTGTGACTTGTGATAGATTTATACCACTTGTGGATTTGATATTCATATTACAGTGTATGTATGGGTTTTGGTTTCCATATATTGGAGTTGCCAAATTCATGCGGATGTCATGCTTACGTGTCCTAGTCCTATGTATTTTGGGACTGGGGCGTGACATAAAGTTACTAAATCTTTCTTTAAGTCAACACTGTAATACCTCTAGACCACTTCAACTCTTGCATATGGACTTGTTTGGACCTAGTAGAGTCACTAGTTTTGGCGGTAAGCTCTATACGTATGTTATTGCTGATGATTTTTCTAGATACACATGGATTTTTTTTCTTGCAAACAAAAATGAAGCATTTTTTGAATTTGTCACTTTTTGCAAAAAGGTTCAAAACAAAAAATGTTTCATGATTGCTCGTATCCTAAGTGATCATGGAGGCAAATTCGAAAATAGTAATTTCAAAAAATTTTGTAATAAAAATAGTTTTCATGAATTTTTCTGTCTTAGAACTCCTCAACAAAATGGTATTGTTGAGTAGAAAAATAGAACTCTTGGCGATATGGCTAGAGTCATGTTAAATCAGTATAACCTTCTGAAATATTTTTGGGCTGAAGTTGTAAGTATAACATGCCATATTTTGAATATGGTGCTTATTCAATCTATCTCGAAGAAAATCCCCTATGAATTTTGGTTTGGTAGAATCCCCATTATTAGTTACTTAAAAAATTTTGGGCTGCAAATGCTTAATTCTCAATACTAAAGATAACCTAGAAAAGTTTGACTCCAAGGTCGATAAAGGTATTTTTCTAGGTTATACTGCTAAAAGAAAATGATTCGGAGTATTCAACAAGCAATCAATGACGATTGAAGAATCAATCAATATTATATTTGATGAACTCAACACTCAAGTATTAAACGACAACAACGATGAAGATATTTAATCCGCAACCAATAAGTCTGGAAAGTCTGCCCAAGTGATTGAGATTCTCTATAAATTATCCAGAGGACTTGGTAATAGGTGATGTATCGAAAGGTGTAAGTACACGTTCTTCAAATAGAGATATTATTGCAAATGTTGCTTTTATTTCTCAAATAGAACCAAAGAATATAGGAGAAGCTTTTTCTGATAAATTTTGAATTTCTGTTATGCAAGAGAAACTCAACCAATTTAAACGTAATCAAGTTTGGGAACTTGTTCCCAGACCTAATGATTATCTAATCATTGGTACTAAATGAGTTTTCTGAAATAAATTAAATGAGGATGGTTCAGTTATATGCAACAATGCACGTCTCGTAACTCAATGTTACAACCAAGAGGAAGGCATTGACTACGATGAGACCTATGCTCCTGTCGCTAGACTCGAATCTATCATAATGCTTTGCGCTTTTGCTAGTTTTCACAATTTCAAACTTTTTCAAATGGACGTTAAAAGTGATTTTCTAAATAGTTTTATAAAAGAAATTTTTTTTGTTAACCAGCCCCCTCGTTTTGAAGATTTTAAACACCCTGGCCACGTATTCAAGCTACGAAAGGCTCTCTATGGACTCAAATAAGCCCCTCGTGCTTGGTATGAGCGCCTTAGCTCCTTTCTACTTGGAAATAATTTTTTAAAAGAAAAAGTTGATAATACCTTTTTTATAAAAAAAATTGCTGATTTTTTGTTATTAGTGCAAATATACGTAGATGATATCATATTTGGATCTACTAATGAGATGCTATGTAACGAGTTTGATAAGTGTATACAGAGTGAATTTGAGATGAGCATGATGGGAGAACTAACATTCTTCTTAGGATTGTAAATCAAGCAGGATTCACAAGAAACATTCATCAATCAGGCTAAGTACACGAAGGATTTGCTCAAAAAATTTGACATGAAAAATGCAAAGCCTATCGAAACTCCAATGACAACATCCACCAAGCTTGATCTTGATGAGAGTGAAAAACCTACAGACATACATAAGTATCGAGGTAGGATTGATAGTTTATTATATCTAACAGCTACTCGTCCAGACATCATGTTTGTTGTATATCTTTGTGCTAGATATCAGGCTAATATAAATGAATCACATTTGTGAGTAGTCAAGCGTATATTTCGATACCTCAAAGGAACTTTTTGGACAGGCTTATGGTATCCCAAAACCACGTCCTTTGACCTTATTGGTTACTCAGATGCTGATTTTGTTGGATGCAAAGTCGATCGAAAAAGCACCAGCGACACTTGTCATTTCCTAGGAAAGTCTCTGGTCTCATGGTTTAGCAAAATGCAAAATTTGAATGCATTATCTACAACTGAGGCTGAGTATATCGCCACAGGCTATTTTTGTGCATAAATTTTATAGATGAAGCAAACCCTAGAAGACTTCAATCTGCACTACAAGAATATTCCTATTCTCTGTGATAACACTAACACCATTAATATCACTAAAAATTTAGTACGCCATTCATGCACTAAGCACATAGAAATCAGACATCATTTTTTAAGGGACCATCAACAACACGGAGATATTTGTTTGGAATATGTTAACACAATATATCAATTAGCAGAGATCTTTACTAAACCTTTAGTTGAAGATCGTTTCAACTTTATCCGTCAAGAATTAGGTCTTTTAGATTCTAATAAAATATAAGAATCGTAAGATGCTTTAAATTTTTATTCATTCTAAGTTATTCAACGTTTAATAAATCTTGGATATAAGCCAAAAGGGTCCTTCTGTCAACAAGGTATAAATAACCTTAAGCGATACTGTATTAAGTGTCTTCGGACCACCGCTATCTGGGATCTAGCCCCTACATATGCTCCGAGATAATCTAAACCCTTAAAACTTACAATATGAAAAAGCCCATTTAGCACTTATTATTCTGTATTTATATCAAGTCCAAAAAGGCAAAATATCTATTAAAGTTGTATTATGATTCTGGACATAAATAAAAACAGAATTTGGACCGAACTCAGGACAAGCTCGGACCGAACTCGGTTGCATTATTCTAGAATATTCTAGTCGTTTAATATCTTTCTAACTAAGATTTTTGCTGGTCTATTTATACATTCTTTCATGGTTAAATCTTTCGACCAACGAAAAACTACCTCCTCCACAAACAAAAATCTAGTTTTTTCCTCATATTCTCTCAACCTTTTTCCTTATAGCCTCAAAGAGAAAGTTAGAACCCTTTTCTGATTCTCTCTTATGTCCCATTATGCCAAACATCGAAGAATTTGATGGTTTTGTCTTTAGAAACCTAGAAAACTCTATTGATTGGTTTACTGATTTCTCCAAAAGAACCATATGTTCCAGCTATCCTATTAATTTCCTTCACTATAATGACTATCTACCTACTTTTTAAAAAATTTAACTTGAAGAATTTGTTGCAACATGTTCTCGTATTTTTCTCAATGCTATCTAAATGTTCTATTGCAACTTAGCATATGAAAATGATACTTTCACTTATAGAGTTCGTGCTATTCACATTAAATTTAATGTGAATGACTTTGGTAAAATCTTACACATTCCTGCTGAAGGTAGACCCCTCGTCAATATTACGCAAGTTCAATTTGAATACTACTTAACTGTAGTATCTTTGAAAAACATCCTTTGTGCCCCTCATGAATGTCCACCTGACAAATTTTATGCTCGTTATCTAAATGGTCACTTCTTTGAAATACACCACATTATCTTTTCTACGTTTCTACCTAAGATGATGTACTATGATGACGTCTCTTACTTAGAAATGTCAGCTATATACCATATGTATTTCTTCATTCATTTTAATATTTTCCAAACAATCATTTCTCAAATGGTTCACTATCGTAGGAAATGGCGTCCACTACTTTACGCCATGTACTTGCCAAGAATTTTTAGCTACTTTGGCATTTCTTTGGATACTTGCCCTCATCTCGATAAACCTTTATCCCTTAATAGAGTTTCTAGGATTGATCCATCTTTAATTCTACCTTATAACTCGTCCCCAATCTCCAACACACATCCTATTGATTCCTCTCCTACTACTGCTAAGCCACCACAAACTTTGGAATCTATCTTGAATCTACTGTGTGATCGCTTCCACAAAGAAGACGAACGCTATCGTATTTTTTATCACCGTCAAACTCTTCAGATTCAAGCCCTTTACAATACCTTGATATGTATCTAGTATACCCTCTCTCAGCACCTATCCAGACCATTTTCAATTATCTGGAATCCAAACCAACCAGGATTTTGCATTGATCACTCCTAATATTTGGATCCAACCGATGCTTTCTTTGATCCAAATAGAACAGATAAACTTGATGATGAAGATGAAGATAATAACTAGATGCTACAATGAATTTGAATGTTTTAGGCTTAGTTTAGTTGATCTACTATGACGTTTCTAGTAAATAATTTTTATTGTATGTCTTTTATGTTTGAGAACTAATGATTAATAAAAAGCAATGGATTTTACTATTTTCTATTAACTGTTGGTACTTATTATTATTGTTATTCTATATATGTTTTACTCTTTTGTTTCCTTGTCATACATAATACCTCACCGATTTCAGGGAAACATGCCATTTCGATCAAATGATAACGGGAGAGAAGTATAACATGATACTGTATTGGAAAATAATAACAAGATGATACTCGACTCAGAATCAGATGTTGACTTCAGTATATTAAATTGCTCAACAAACTGCAAGGGATCATTGCACACTCAAAGCTTGCAGTATCATTCATAGTTTGTCAATTATCAAAATGGGAGAGATTGTTGGCCCATATGGTCTCAGTCAACTTAATTTTGATAGTTTACTAAACCATGTATCGATATATCGCAATCTGAAGACTCAACACTACTGCTACATGCTGATTGTACAATATTATTCAAGTATAATTTTTACTTTATTTTGAGTATAGGACATGTGTACATCGAGTCGTACTGACATGACCCAATGTCCACTTAAAAAAATCCTTGAACCTATTCACAAAATCAGCCTACATTCATATTCAAACCTTACTAAAATAGGCAACCGAGCTCGGGCCGAATTCGTGCCAAACTCGGACCGAACTCGATCACCTATATAGTTGTCACGTCCCTCTCCTGAATAATCGGATACCAGTCAGACACATCATCCTACGATGTGGACACATAGATAGTGAGCTGTTCTAAACCTTAGTTTCATCAATTTTATGTTCATCCATTCTTTCTCATCACAGCAGTACTAACGTTCCATTATACTAACAATCACCACAGTTTCTATTATTTTATTATTACATGTCCTTTTACAATGAATAGTCGAAAACAAATCCGGTAAATGATAAAGGCAACTAAATCCTCAATATCATAATAGTAACACATTACTTCCAATCCACACATAAAAACTACACTAAAATAGCCTATGTCCCAGAAAGGGGTCTCCAAGTCTTGCTCAGCATATACTACTAGGTCCTCAGTGGGACCATAATAGTTAGGGTATATCTCGTCATCATCCTCACCAGCCACGGTTATCCAGTCAAGATGGACCAAAGTAACACATATCCCAACACCAGTCACAATATCATGCAATACATAAATAATAGGTAATAACGAAAATAAGTGAGTAACTAATGCAATAAATCCATATGCACTACACTAAGTGAGGAACATGCAAATAGACACTAACCATAGCATGTAGGGGCTAATCGGTATAAGGCACTGGAAGTGGTAGCAGTCAATCAATATGAATAAGACATTAATTAGTGCTATCAATCAATTATATAGTAAGACACTAATTAATGTTAGCGGTTAATCAATTTGGATGTAAGGCACATAAAGTGCTAGCATTCAATTGTTCGTCCGGCAAATGGAACCATATGCTATGACTCGTGTCATCCTTTCCGACTCAATCAATACAATGACAATAAATGACAATGAAAATATGTTATCAATATGGAAAATGAAACACTATAAATGGAGAGGGAAAGTGTACTTGCCTTTTCCAATAAATTGGAAGAATACTCCAGATCCACCTAAAAAGCACGTTATATAGGTATCAAACTTCTTTAAAAATAACTAATACCCTAATTTAGAAATTTCTAGAACCTTTAGCTCCTAACAAATTATTGATTTCCTTGTACTAACTAACTGGCTTAATATTAAACTGACTCATTCCTATAACTGATGTTTATAGTGGCACTGAGTTTTAGTCTAAACTCTGAGTACTAAATCAACTTCCGAAACTAGAATTTAACTGCTCATCTTCCACACTAATTTAATAAAACCTTGAAACTTGCACTACTAGTAGGAACACAATAATTGTGCCAAATGAGACCCTGCTCTGAAATCCAACACAACTTCTTGTTTCCTATTTGTTATGACCATTGTATATATAGCATAAGTAATAACTATCTATGCGACTGACACCATCTCCCGTATCCGGCCTACGAGAATCAAATTACTAATACAACTCTTTTGATCTGTAAAGAACCCAACCCGCATTAAAATTCAATAGAAGAGGAAGTCAAAGAAATAAACCTGTTTCAGATCCAAGACTTAATCACAAAGGCCAAGTCTCCACAAGTCTGACATGGTCTGGCGTGTCCTATATGCCATAGAAACTTCGGTTCAGATACGACTGGTGAGTAGGTTCGAATAGAACAATATAGTAGTTTAGCTTCAAAGGAAAATTTTGAAGAATTAAATCAAGGAGTCGAATATCTTACCGATCTTATTGCATCTAGCAGGACACAAATACCTCCCTGACACGATCAGTTGACTAGAGGACACTGATTGAAGCTACAACTGTAGCAATGAGGAATCAGACTCCTCTGAAGAATATCATCATACACCGTGCGTTCATAAAAGAAGAAGAACCTTTTAATACAATTCAACCTCTGTTGATTGAAGAAAATAAATCAAGGAACAAGGAGCAGGGTTCAGA
This sequence comes from Iris macrosiphon, assembly GCA_036927795.1. Taxonomy (NCBI): domain Eukaryota; kingdom Viridiplantae; phylum Streptophyta; class Magnoliopsida; order Asparagales; family Iridaceae; genus Iris; species Iris macrosiphon. Next base: position 75,123,349 of record JAYESA010000007.1, on the reverse strand, counting down.
TTACTTACCGGGGTTGATCCAGTCACCGGAATAAAGCCGAGACCATTATTCGCTCCTTCCACGAATGATGACAAATGACCTCCACTATCGTGTCTGAGCGGACACGATCAATTCACCGACACTAGACCACGGCGGAAAGAAGTAATGACAACGATCGTTGTTAAGCCATATCAGTCGTGAGCTGTCGGCGGTGGCAAAGAACTCGCTAACAGAGCTCCGGAATGTCGCTCAACCAAAGTGGCCCAGAAAAGTCCACCGAGATCACGCCATGCTCGAGCTCGAGGGGTGGTGAGAGGTTGGCCAACAGTTCTTGGAGTGGAGGGAAGAAGAAGGAAAGTGAGGAAGAACTGCGACAGGGCTTCACCCTGGTGGTGATGCTCAGAAATGGAGGGATCAGGGTCCTTTTTATAAACGACCAGAGGAGGTGGAGGAACCTCTCGAAGCCTCCAGATCCGTCGATAGTTAAGCGGTTAGGGGTCTTCTGGGAGTCGAGAGTGTTCCAGAGGGCTCCGGAGAGGTCGTCGTCAAGATGAACGACGAGGATTGGTGGTGGTATATCGGTAGAGATCGGGCGGGCAATGGATTGATGATGTGGTGCTGCGGTGGAGGCGAAGAATCATGAAGCTTCGAGAAGGTGGGGTCGCGTTGGCGAGGAGGCGGGGGAATCGTTGGTCAGAGCAATGAACAGAGTTGGGGAAGAAAGAAAAAAGAAGAACGATTCTGTTTAGGCAAGGGAGAAGCTCTTTCCCCAGCGAGTCGGGTCTTAATAGAGTGGTCTGACCCTAATAGTTTGGGCTGCCTTAGCTGATGGGCCGGTTGGGTTAATTGGGTGCCTGGACTGAAACATAGGGCCTTTATGGATAAGTGAATACATATGGTATACATATATTTCTTTGGTTCAATAGGAGTTACACAGCTATAGCTAATTACAATATTCATTGTATATAGCTATATAACTAGGATCTGAGCCAATGGTTCGAGTATATATGTTATATCTAGAAAATCATTTATCAAAAAGAATTGTTGCCTAAAAAGTCCCTTTATTTGAAAAGTAGGAGTTACAAATCTCCCCCCTTGGGAAATTTTGTCCTCAAAATTTCCAAAAATACTCAATGGAGAGATACATCAGTCTCTAAACAGATAAGGGTACTTCTCCCTCATTTTATCCTCTCGCTCCCAGGTGGACTCTCCTGGAGAGTGATTCCTCCATACGACTCGAACAAGAGGTATGATCTGATTGCGCAGCTGCTTCTCTCGTCGATCTAACATCTCCATTGGATGCTCTGCATAAGTGATGGTAGGGCCTACCTCCAACTCAGAATGATCCAACAAGTGGCTTGGATCTGGTATATATCTCCGAAGTTGGGAGACATGAAACACATTATGCACTCCTTCAAGGTTAGGCGGTAATGCAAGTCTATAAGCAACTTCGCCTACCTTGTCCAAAATCTTAAATTGTCCAATATACCTTGGACTGAGTTTTCCTTCCCTTCCAAACCTGATAGTGTCCCGGGTAGGAGAAATCCTTAAGAACACAAAGCCTCCAGTTGCGAACTCCAGGGGTCTTCGTCTATTGTCCACCCAATGCTTCTGTTTGTCCTGGGCAACTCTGAGTCTGTCTCTGATCAACCTGACTTTGTCTACTGTATCTACCACCATCTCAGGTCCAAGTAGTGACCTCTCCCTACATTATCCTAAGCCAAGGGCATACGACATCACCTTCCATATAAAGCATCAAACGGGGTTATACTAATGCTAGCCTGGTAGCTTTTGTTATAAGCAAACTCCACCATGTGCAAATGGTCTTCCCTCCATTATCCTCCAAAGTCTAAGTAAGGCACAAGTCCTTAGCATATCTTCCAAAGTCTGAATGGTCCTCTCAGAATGTCCATTTGTTTGCGGGTGGTAAACCGTGCAAAACTTCAACTGAGTGCCCAAGCTTCCTTGTAGACTTCTCCAAAAATATGAGGTGAACCGACTATCTTGGTCTAAAATAATGCAAACTGGAACTCAATGGATCCTCAAGATTTTCCTCATGTATAACTCTGCTAATTTTTCGGTGGACAACCCTACCTTGAAAGGTACAAAGTGTGCAAACTTGGTCAATCGGTCTACAATCACCCATATTATGTCTTTTTCCCCGGGTGATCGCGGTAGACCCGAGACAAAGTTCATGGTAATGTATTCCCACTTCCATTCTGGAATGGGCAACGACTGTAGTAATCCTCCTGGTCTCTGGCATTCTGCCTTTACTTATTGGCACACTAAACATCTGGAGACAAAACTGGCTACGTCTCGCTTCATTCCATACCACCATACATGCTCCCTCAAGTCTTTGTACATTTTTGTTGCCCCTGGTTGGATAGAATATTGAGATTGGTGTGCCTCTTGCATAATCTTCTCTCTCAAGCTTTCAGTGGGTACACAAAATTGGGTGCCATGCCTAAGTGTTCCATCTTCGGCAAGAATTAAGTCATCAAGTAATCCCGTCCGCACTTGTGCCCTGATGCAACGAAGACTCTCATCTAGAAACTGAGTCTCCTTAATCTTCTCTATGAGGTTGGACTGGATTTGCAAATTTATTAGTTCTCCTTCAACTCCAGGAATAACAACTTCTATCTCCAACTTTTCCAAGTCTTCTAAAAGATGTCGGTCTATAGTAAGGAACATGGCTATCGGATACCGACTAAGTGCATCGGCTACCATATTTGTCTTCCCTGGATGATATTGAAGTGTGATGTCTAAGTCTTTCATAAGTTCCAACCATCTTCTCTGTCGCATATTCAGCTCCTTCTGGGTGAAGACATATTTTAAACTTTTATGATCTGTGAAGATTTTCACCCTTTCTACATACATGTAGTGCTTCCAAAGTTTTAAGGCAAAGATGACCGCTGCAAGCTCCAAGTCATGAGTAGGGTAATTCTTTTATGAGACCTTAATTGCCTAGAAGCATAAGTTATCACACTCTTGTTTTGTTCTAGTACACATCCAATCCTTTTCCGGATGCATCACTGTATATAACAAACCCTCTTGATCCTGAATGTAGAGCTAAAATAGGTATCGTGATCAACCTTCTCTTCAGTTCATGAAAGGCTGCCTGGCATGCTTCAGTCCATACGAACTCTTCATCTTTTCTAGCAAGCTTAGTCATTGGCTCTGTTATTTTTGCAAAATCTCGTACAAACTTTCGATGGTACCTTGCTAGTCCCAAAAAACTTCTGACTTATGCTACCGAGCTTGGAGTTGTCCAAGACTCTACTACTGTGACCTTCTTCGAATCTACTACGATGCCATCTCATGTAACTACGTTTCCAAGAAATTTTATTTTTTCCAAGAAGAACTCACACTTGTAAAGCTTCCCGTATAACTTCTTCCTCAAGATCTCTAGAACTATCCTCAAATACTCTTCATGTTCTTCCTAGGTCTTGGAGTATATTAAGATGTCATCAATGAAAACCACTACAAATTTGTCTAAATATTGATGGAAGACCTTGTTCATGAGTTTCATGAAGATTGTCGGGGCATTAGTGAGTACGAAAGGCATCACTAGGAACTTGTACTACCCGTATCTGGTGTTGAAGGATGTCTTCAGGATGTCATGTTCCTTAAGCTTCACTTGGTGATATCCCGATCTCAAGTCTATCTTGGAGAATACTTTTGCCCCATTCAACTGGTCAAAAATCTCGTCTATCTGGGGCAAAGGATATTTATTCTTGATTGTGATATTGTTCAGGGCAAGATAATCTATGCACATCCTGACTGTCCCATCCTTCTTCGCTAGAAAGAGGACTGGCGCTCCCCAGGGTGAAGTGCTAGATCGAATGAAACATTTGTCTGCTAACTTATCAATTTGCTCCTTTATTTCTTTCAACTCCTTTGGGTTAACTCTGTAGCAATTCTGGGACATCGGGGCTGCTCCAAGGACTAAGTCAATAGAAAACTTTACATCTCGATCGGGTGGAAGACTAGGTAGCTTGTTTGGAAATACATTCAGGAACTCTACAATGACAGGGTGAGGTAATTCTTTCTCCTCTAACACTGCTCCATAGTTTACTTTTTCAACCTTCATCTTGTCTTCTGTCTTGACTTTGAACTGAGGTTCTCCTGGCGAGCTGAAAATGATACTCCCTCGATGGCAGTCAATAACTGTATGGTGCTTACTCAACAAATCCATCCCAAGAAATACATTAAATCCCGGGAGTGGCATTACGAGAAGATTAGCTCTAAATTCTCTATCTGTTATAGTAATAGGGCAATCACAAGTGTCGTTGATGGGTACTACTCCACCTCCAGTCATAACTCTATAATTCCTTCTAGTGAAGGTAGGTGCTAGGCCGTGTCTATGCATGAACTCAACCGATATGAAGCTATGTGATGCACCATAATCAAATAAAGCAAGGGCAAAAAATGAGTAAAGTAGGAGTAATCATGTGATGACATCTGCTACAGCCTCTGGCTCCTCAACGGTCATAGCAAAGGCCCTTCCCTGTGGTGTTGTACGCTTCTGCTAGTGCATGGCGAACTTCTGCTGCTGAGTGGGCAGTGGTGGACCCTTCTACAGTGGTCCAAGTGGTCCTGCCCGAACTGGAGTCGATCCTCCTGCTGAACGAGCAAAGGATAAGGGGAAGTCTCTCACCTGGTGGTCAGCGGCCCCCACATATAAGGCACTGTCCAAGCCTCTTCCTACAAATTTGTAAAGTATGGCTCTTCCTCTGGCAATGCCCACAAGTAGGGATAATCTGATTCTGTCTTGGCTGCTGGTGTGGAGGTGTGGGATCTCTGACTGGTGGATGAGATGGGGGCGGCTGCTGCTGCTGTGGAAAAGTCCTCGCCAGAGTATTGGGATTCTTTGCAAAGCCTGAGTAGCTGCCGGTGCCTCCATAAGTATCTAGATCTCTCTTCTGGCGAGGTCCCAGTTTGGCTTCGACGCTCTGAGCAATAGTCAACATCTGTACATAGGTCTCAGCGCCACTAGCCATGACATGAACGTCGATCTCGGTGACAAGTCCCTGCCGGAATCTCCTCGCTCGGTCCCCCGAGTCACGAACCATATACTCAGCGAAATAACTCAGTCGGCCAAACTCTGCGGTATACTCATCCACCGTGCGGTTGCCTTGTTCCAAATTCTAGAATTGCCTCTCAAGAATTTCCTTAGCCATAGCCGGATAGAATTTCTACTTGAACAACTCTCGGAACCTCTCCCAAGTCAATCCTGGAACGGCAAGCATAGGCTCACTTCGGAACCAAGTCCTGGCTAGATCACGAAACTGTAGTCCTGCGGCCTCGATCTTCAAGTCCTCCGGAAGCCTAGCGACATATAGAAGTCACTCAATGTCTTCTAGTCATTCATCTGTGTAGAAGATTCCCTCCATGCCTTCAAACTCTCTGGGTTAAGTCTCTTGAAATCCAGAATGGTCCCGAACTTAGGCTGGATAGACGACGGTTTGGTCGCCTGGGCTGTCATCTTGTCCATGGCTGCCAAAGTGACCAAATAAGCATTTTCTATGCTCTCTCTCATGACAACGGTCTGATCTTGATGGGTCTCAACTAAGCCACAAATCTGGTCTCGCTGGGAGTCTACTAGACCTCGAATATGATCTCTCTGAGAATCCACTAAGCCTCGGATCAGCTCAAAAAGCTGGGCACCATCAAGGGACGAGGCTCCAGTACGTGGAACAACGAGAATACCGCCTGGTGGAGGTGCGAGAGGTGAAGGAGGAGCCTCAGTCATCTCTCTATCGCCTGGGTGGGTAGAGGATGCTCCATCGGAAGCCGTTGTACCTGAAGTGCGGCCTCGCGTCTCCTTCCTTCCTTTTGCCATTCTCTGGAATGGAGAAAAGAGGATTAAAATCCAAAGGAGATGCGAAAAATTAAGACAAAATAATAAGCATAAATAATAACCAACCCCATTATCGGTTCTATGTTGTGATAAGATTTTTCCTAGTCTAACAAGTCCCTTAATAGCACCCTAAGTCCTAAGTGCTATTAAACGAGACCTGCATGGGCCACCACTAAAATATGTCACGTTCTTCTCTCGAATAATCATATACGAGTTAGACATGTCCACCCTATGCTGTGGAACAACGATAGTGAGCTTTTCTAAACCTTAGTTTCATCAATTTTGCGTTCATCCATTCTTTCTCATCACAGCAGTACTAACGTTCCCTTACACTAACAATCACCACAATTTTCATTATTTTATTATTACATGTCCTTTTATAATGAATAGTCAAAAATAAACCCGGTAAATGATAAAGGCAACTAAATCCTCAACATCACAATAGTATCACAATACAACCAATCCATAAATGAAAACTACACTAAAATAGCCTAAGTCTCAGAAGGGTTCTCCAAGTCCTGCTCCGCATCTACTACTACGTCCTCAGCGGGACCGTAATAGCTAGGGTACATCTCGTCATCATCCTCACCTGCCACAATTATCCAGTTAAGATGGAGCAAAGTAACACATATCCCAATACCAGTCACAATATCATGCAATACATAAATAATAGGTGATAACAAAAATAAGTGAGTAACCAATACAAAAAATTCATATGCACTATACTAGGTGAGGAACATGCAAATAGACACTAACTATAGCATGTAGGGGCTAATCGGTATAAGGCACTGGAAGTGCTAGTAGTCAATCAATATAAATAAGACATTAATTAGTGATATCAATCAATTATATAGTAAGGCACTAATTAATGTTAGCGGTCAATCAATTTGGATGTAAGGCACATAAAGTGCTAGCATTCAATCGTTTGTCCGACAAATGGAACCACATGCTATGACTCGTGTCAGCCTTCCCAACTCAATCAATACAATGACAATCAATGACAATGAAAATATGAGATCAATATAAAAAATGGAACACTGTAAATGGAGAGAAAAAGTGTACTTGCCTTTTCCAATGAATTGGAAGAATACTCCATGTCCACCTAGAAAGTACTTTATATAGGTATCAAACTTCTTTAAAAATACTAATCCCCTAATTTAGAAATTTCTAGAACCTTTAGCTCCTAACAAATTATTGATTTCCTTGTACTAACTAATTGGCTTAGTATTAAACTGAGTCATTCCTATAACTGATGTTTATAGTGGCACTGAGTTTTAGTCTAAACTCCGAGTACTAACTCAACTTCCGAAATTGGAATTTAACTGCTCATCTTCCGCCCGAATTTATTGAAACATTGAAACTTGCACTACTAGTAGGAACACAATAATTGTGCCAAATGAGACCCTGCTCTGAAATCCAACGCAACTTCTTGTTTCCTATTTGTTGTGACCATTGTGTATATACCATAAGTAATAACTATCTGTCCGACTGACACCATCTCCCGTGTCCGGTCTACGAGTATCAAATTACTGATACAACTCTTTTGATCCGTAAAGAACCCAACCTACATTAAAATTCAACAGAAGTGGAAGTCAAAGAAACAAACCTGCTTCAGAATCCAAGACTTAATCACAAAGGCTAAGTCTCCACAAGTCTGACACGGTCCGGCGTGTCCTATACGCCATAAAAACTTTGGTTCAGATACGACTGGTGAGTAGGTTCGAATAGAACAGTATAGTAGTTTAGCTAAATCAAGGAGTCGAATGTCTTACCGATCTTATTGTATCCAGCCGGACACGAATACCTCCCTGACATGATCAGTTGACGAGAGGACACCGATTAAAGCTATTATTGTAGCAATGAGGAATCAAACTCCTCTGGAACATATCATCATACACCGTGTGTTCAGAAACAAAGAAGAACCTCTTAGTACAATTTAACCTCTGTTAATTGAAGAAAATAAATCAAGAAACAAGGAACAGGCTTCAGATGACTCACCGGGGTTGATCCAGTCACCGGAATAAAGCCGAGACCATTATCCGCTCCTTCTACGAATAATGACGAATGACCTCTACTATCGTGTCCGAGCGGACACGATCGATTCACCGATACTGGACCACGATGGAAAGTAGTAATGACAACGATCGTTGTCAAGCCACAACAATCGTGAGCTATCTGCGGAGGCAAAGAACTCGCCAACAGAGCTCCGGGATATCGTTTAACCGAAGTGGTCCAGATAAGCCCACCGAGATCTCGCCATGCTCAAGCTCGAGGGGCGGTGAAAGGTTGGCCAACAGTTTTTGGAGTGGAGGGAAGAAGAAGTATAGTGAGGAAGAACTGTGGCAGGGCTTCACCGTGGTGGTGATGCTCAGAAATGGAGGGATCAGGGTCCTTTTTATAGACGACCAGAGGCGGCGGAGGACCCTCTCGAAGCCTCCAGATCCATCGATGGTTAGGTAGTTAGGGGTCTTATTGGAGTCGAGAGTGTTCCAGAGGGCTCCGGAGAGGTCATCGTCAAGATGAACGACGATGATCAGTGGTGGTATGTCGGTGGAGATCGTGCGGGCCATAGATTGATGACGTGGAGCTGTAATGGAGGCGAAGAATCATGAAGCTTCGAGAAGTTTGGGTCGTGTTGGCGAGGAGGCGGGTGAATCATTGGTCGGAGCAACGAACAGAGTTGGGGAAGAAAGAACGAAGAAGAATGATTCAGTTTAGGCAAGGGAGGAACTCTTTCCCTAGCGGGTCGGGTCTTAATAGAGTGGTCTGACCCTAATAGTTTGGGCTGTCTTAGCTGATGGGCCGGTTGGGTTAATCAGATGCCTGGACTGAAACATAGGGCCTTTATGGATAAGTGACTATATGTGGTGTACATATATTTCTTTGGTTCAAAGGGAGTTACATAGCTATAGCTAATTGCAGTATTCATTGTATATAGCTATATTGCTAGGACCTGAGCCAATGGTTCGAGTATATATGTTATATCTAGAAAATCGTTTATCAAAAAGAATTGTTGCCCAAAAATTCCTTTATTTGAAAAGAGGGAGTTACAATAGTATGAAATCAACCTAGTTATTACACCCCTGATTTCCTGGCCCAACGTTCAAAAATTGAATTAAAACCTACCATAACTCTGGCCGAATTCTGTTTGCTAATACCCTATAAATAGGATTAAATTTTACACTCTCAACATCTCATCCAATTTTACATTCTTCAATCTTTTAGTGAGCAAACATCTGAGCCTCAATATTCCCATCTCCAAGAGCAACTCCCTAGCCTTCTAAGTGCCAAGTGCGGTCTCAGTTTAGAAGTCTACAAGAGTTGTAAAGAGCTTGGCTCAACCAGTTCCCTCTCTCTCTCTCTCTCTCTCTCTCTCTCTCTCTCTCTTGTTGTGAAGTTGCGAGAGTTCCGATCAAATCTCGTGGTTGTAAGAAGTGGCAAGCCTTCGTATCAAAGCTTGTGATTCACTATTGATGATTATAGTGGATACAACTCCGAGCAAGAGTTCTCGGGACTAGACTAGTCATCTCAGAGAGAAATCAGTACACATCGCGGTGTTTACGTTTGCTTTCTCTTACTCTTACTATTTAAAATTATTGTCTTACATATAGAATGTTAGTTGCTAGCTGCCTTCACTCTACTTAATTTTTAATTGGGTAGATTATTCCGCTTTACTCTATTCACCCCCTCTAGAGTTGTCCTACGGTCCTTCAGATTGTATGGCTCACGCAACCGAGCGTAGAAGTCCCGCGTAGAAGTTCCGTGCTCAAACCCTTATGCAAAGTGCTCCATCTAACACCACATTGCGTCCTTCGTCCGAGTCCGAGTCCGAGTCGTTTAGTTCCTACGAAATTTCGAAAAAACATGAGTGACAAACACACAAAGAATGTTCCTTTGAGGATTTAAACTTAAGACCCTATAAGAAAACACCACCACATAGACCACCACACCTGCATATGACAATAGTAAACAAAGATATATATTGAAATATACAGATTGTGGTTTTTTTCAATTTGGACTAAACTTTCCATCTCTCACCAGAGTAGGAAATTAATTGCGGGTTTGCTTCATTCAAATGGGGGGCATGGAGAAGGTTCAAGAAGAGAAAGCTCTCGATTATGTAGTAATCCTGATTCAAGAAATTTTGGAGGAGATGGAGAAGGTGTGGTTTTGTGCCGTCAACTTTGTAAACTGTAAGTTAACAGCTAGCTCTTCTATTGTTGATGTTGGTGGTATCTCTTGTACATTTTAGAGTCATTACATCGACGGATTAACTGAAATTTTCAAGGCCATTAAATTAGGTTGCCTCATATATACATCAACAACATGGGTTTTATGATGCAAATTAATTCACCGTATGCACTCTCCCCTATCCGTTCAGAGAATTCCTTGCCGTAAATTAGTTTATGCACACATGAACTGATAGGCGAAATAAGTGATTCTTTGGATAATATTGAGGTTCTTTATTCACGAACAAACCTTTCATGTGTTTGAAATTTTGGAGGTTTTGGAATTGATTTTGGGTTCCTTATATATGTTTGATAAGTTGAAATAAAAATTAAGGGTGGATATGGAGGGGTTTTAATGTAAAACCCAAATCCCTATTAAAAATATTTCTGCTTTAGATGCTGTTTGGTAAATATTATTTGGAGTCGAATTTAGAATTTTATGGATTTGGAGCCAAATCCAAAAAATCATATTTTTGTTGGACCTTGGATTTGGAATTGGAAAGTTGGTAATAATTACTTTCTAAATCCATAGAATCCTATGTTTGAAAAGAGGTTAATAATTTAATAATTAATAATTTTATTAATTAATAATTTATTATAATCTTAGTTAATAATTTATTAATCACAATTATAATCTTAATTAATAATTTATTAATTTTATCATTTTTTAAATTAATTTTTTATTATAATCTTAATTAATAATTTATTAATATCTTATTCATAAATTTAATAATTAAGTAATAGTTAATTAATTTATAATTTATAATTTTATTATAATTATAAGTAATAATTTATTAATCATAATTACAATAACTAATTAATAATTAGTTAATTAATAATTTGATGCATTAATATTTTAATTACTATTTATTATAATTATAATTAATAATTTATTTATCATAATTATTAATTTATTATTTATTATTTATTATTTTATTATTATATTAATTAATAATTTATTAATCATAATTATAATCACAATTTTCATCTTAACTAATAATTTATTAATTTATAATTTTATTAATTAATATTTTATTATAATCTTAATTATTAATTTATTATTCATAATTATAATTATAATAATTAATTAAAATTTAAATAATTTATAATTTTATTAATTATTAATTATTATAATTAATAATTTATTAATCATAATCATAATCATAATTACAATAATTAATTATTAATTTATAAATTTTTGAAATAATATTTTCTTATATTCTTAACTAATAATTTTTTAATTATAATTAATAATTTATGAAATCATAATCATAATCATAATTACAATAATTAATTAATAATTATTTAATTTATAATTTTATGCATTTATATTTATTATAATAATGATTAATATTAATCATAATTTTAATTTTAATTAATAAATATTTAGTTATAAATTAAATTAATAATTTATTAATCTTAATTATAATAATAATTATTCATTTATTTATTAATATTTTATGGACTATTTGATTTTACCATCCTGTTAGATTAGGTATATTGAAATTACCCATGTTAAATCAAAAGTTGAGTTTACCCCCCCTGAAAGTGTCATTAAAACTTATTAATGACACTTTGAAAACTTTTAACGATACTTTTAGGGGGGATAAACTTAACTTTTGATCTAACTTGGGGTAATAATATCAATATATCTAATCTAACAGGGAATAAAATCAAATAGCCCATATTTTATTATAATCTTAATTATTAATTTATTAATCAAAATTATAAACTTTATTAATAATTAATAATTTTACTAATTAATATTTTATTATAATTATAATTAATAATTTATTAATCATAATTTATAATTTTGTTAATTAATATTTTATTATAATCCAATGGTAAAATTCATTCCCTATCAAAACAATGGATTTGAATTTTAACAAAATCCAATGACAAAATTGTAGTTTACCAAACAATGGATTTTGGTTTAGAAATTCATGATTGTACCAAAATCCAAAATTTGGATTTCCAAATCCAAATCCTAGTTTTCCTAGTTACCAAACATGGCCTTATTGAAAATGTTAGTTGGATGCATTAATTATAAAAAAATTTCTTTGGACGTTAATACCCTCAAAGTAACAATAGCATCATGAAATTAAGGCTAAATTGTAACTTCATACCCTCAACTATTGACAATGTTCAACTTGATACCCTCAACTTTTATAGGTATCAACTTGATACCCTAAAAATAATTTGGACCAAAATGCCTCTTCCCTTCTCCGCGCCCCCCTCTCTCCGGCTGCGGATAGGGAGGGCCCGAGTGGCCGGCGGGCAGGCAGAAGGGCTGCGCGTGCGGGGCCGTGGGGCCGTGCCGGGGCGTGTTGCGGTGCGCGAGGCGGGCTGCACGGGGCCGCGCTGGGGCATGAGTTGTGGGGGTCGTCAGGGCCGGGGGCGAATAGGGGTGGTCGTCGGGGGTGTGGGGGTGGCCGCCGGCGGAGAAGCAGAAAGATGGGGGTGGATGGTAGAGGGTAGTTTAGTAATAAAATAAATTTTCGATATCAAATTAAAAATATTAGTTAAGATAGGGTATTAAGTTAGTACCTATCAAAGTTGAAGGTATCAATTTGAACATTGTCAATATTTGAGGGTATCAAATTGCAATTAAGTCTGAAATTAATAAAAATATATTTGTGAAAAATTAAACAAATTAGGGTGGATTTTCTGTCTAAACCAAACATAAATGAAAATTTTAATCTTTATGGTTTCTTATTCTCCATATAACCAAACACCAAACATAAGTATAAAAATGATAAATTCTTTTTCCATTAAAAAAACAATAAAAAGTGAATTCATAAGAATACCAAATTTTCATCCAAACACAATCTTAAATGTTATATGAATAATCTTTTTAGCATGAGAGGAGAGCAAACCACTCCATGGCACTATTATGCGCCTTAAACTTTTGACTGTCATGAATCTCCACTAAGCACGATTACTAGGTTTTAGTTGTAAATTTCTAGCTTATGTCTTAAAACCTCGCGAAATTGTGAGCTATAATGCGCTTTGACTATTATCTATCATGTTCATTATACCACACAAAATGCCAGATATGCAAGGAAATATGTATTCCCTTGGAGCCGATAGTTATTCCGTTTATGCACAGATCATAATGTTTTTTTTTCCGAACAGGAAGCTTTTTGGACAATATGTATGTTTTCTTTATCACGAATTATTTTTCTCGGTTACCCTGTACTGTCAGGTGAGTCATGATAGTATTTATATAGTATAGAAATATATTAAGTTTAGTATTTACGGTATAAGTATACCATTATATGACAGTATTTGTATAAAATAGAATACAATCATGTAATATATGGTAATAAATAAAAGGACCCTATGTTTTATATGCGCCACATAGGATTATAGTGATCAACAAAATAAATAAAAGGATTGCCCACCTGTCCCCCTTTTCTGTATGTAACAGTCATTACCAAACATTTTGATTTAAGAAAGAAGAAATCATCCTCATGTGGTAATCTTCAGGAATTACGTTGAAGGAAAAGACCTTTAGCTGGCAATTCAAATTTCAAAACATATGACCGTTGGCAACCTCCCCACTTTCTTCCCACTGATTAATTTCAACAGGGCCCTGTACCGAAACTACCTGTCCCCACTCTCTCCATATACATACATTATTAAACTCTCTCTCTCTCTCTCTCTCTCTCTCTCTCTCCATAACAGCAAATTTCTCCAGAGGAGGAGGAACTACTAACATTCTCTCTGCTCTTTCTTGATTTTAGAGGCCATGCCTCCGATAGACCGAAGGCCTCCTCTTGCGGTGTCCCCGCGCCGCCTTCGGCCTCGCCGCACCATCCCCTCCGATCTAACTCCATCAGGTACTTACTCTCGACATTGTATTAACCTTGTGCACGTCAGTCAACATGAATGCGACTCTGTCATCCCCAATACGTGAAATATAGTTTATAACAACACAATCTTCCGTCAAATAATATCACAGCATCTGCCAAAACGAAGACCCCCGTTCGGTCCTCTCTCCCTTGTGACCGATTCTTGTGCCTCGCGCGCCCAATGATCTCGCCGGGACTGACCAAGATGACAAAGAATGGCAATGACGAAGACTTTGTGGAGGAGATTGCTGCAATCAAGAACTCCGCTAGTCCTTTGTTCGAGAGGGGGAGGTTCTACGAGCTCTACTCTGCCCGGAGGAACGAGAGGCTCAAGAGGAAGCAGACGGAGATGATGATGGCGATGGATGAGGATGTTGTTGCCCATGACCCTAGTGTCGCTGTCGAGCTGGCGAAGAAGAGGTATGCCAAGAAGGTGGAAAGCGTGAGGAAGTCGGTGCCCGTGAACTTCTCAGTGAACCGGACGAGTAGCCTGCTGTCGTCGGTGAGGAGCAGCAAGGAGATGAAGAAGTGGGGATCTGCGGTTGTGGGGAGCTATCAGAAGCCGACCGCTGGGATCGCAGGGAATAGGATTGGGACTCGGAGGATCTAAGTTTGATATTCTTTTCTTCTTGAATGATTCTACGTTCTTATTCTTTTTTGTTTATGCTTGCTTTTCTGTTCCCCTAAAATTTGGAGATATATTTGTGGGAACAACTATGGAAGAGTTATTGAAGTTTGCTATACTCTTCTAGTTTCTGGAATTAATATATTTTGGCTTTTTACACAAATTTGTCAATTAGCCATTGATGAATTTAGATGTTCTCTCTCCTTCCTAATGTGTTATGGTTGCTTTTCCCCTTAAATTTGTGAACAACAGAGTATGTAGAAGGGCATTATGAGAAGGATGTAGTCGAGGGACCTCAAGGTGACAAAGTGACGAAGGAGGAAGGCTCCTCTTGTGCATTGGTGGAACAGTTGAAGATCATGATCGCTACTCTCAAAGTATATATATGGGCTATTTGATATTAAAGGAGATTAAAACCCGTGCTCTTCATATTAACAACAGAGATATATATACAAGAGCTTAGTTAGACTTTGCTAACAATAAATATGCTAAGAGATATTCACAATCAATCTATAATAACTACCTAACTATAATTAGGTAGGCTAACTATAATTAGGTAGGCTAACAACTAAGAGATATTCACAATATATGATAACTAACTAACTATAATTAGGTAGGCTAACACTCCCCCGCAGTCGTAGCGGAAGATTTCCGTACGTTGAGACTGTCTCGAAAATCATCAAAGAGTATATGTGGAAGCCCTTTGGTAAAAATATCAGCAATTTGGTACCGAGATGGAACATGGAGTTACTCGAACATAGCCTTGAGCAACTTTCTCGCGGACAAAATGTATATCTATTTCGATATGTTTAGTGCGTTGATGTTGAACTGGATTGCCTGAGAGATAGATGGCACTAACATTGTCGCAATAAACGATGGTAGCCTTCTGAATCGGAAAATGAAGCTCAAGAAGCAAATTACGTAACCAACATGATTCAGAAACGACATTGGCGACTCCTCGGTACTCGGCTTCGGCGCTGGAACGAGAGAGAGTAGGTTGACGTTTGGAGGACCAAGATAGTAAGTTTTCGCCAAAAAAAACACAATAACCAGATGTCGAGCGTCGAGTGTCAGGGCAGCCACCCCAATCTGCATCGGTGTATGAAATGAGACTTGAAACTGATGATTTATAGAGTTGCAAGCCAAGGTCAAGTGTGCCTTTAATATACCGAAGCACCCGCTTTAAAGCGTGCATATGCACGACTTTAGGATTGTGCATGTGTAAGCATACCTGTTGAACTGCATAAGATATATCCGGCCGGATGAATGTGAGATATTGTAATGCACCTGCTAAACTCCGATAATGAGTCGGATCGTCGAAGAGGGGATCTGAATCATGAGTGAGTTTGGTTTTTGTGTCAACAGGTGTATTAGAAAAATTGTATGTCGTCATTCCTGCCCTGTCGAGAATCTCCTCCGCGTATTTTGATTGACTCAGAAAAAGTCCGAAAGAATTTCGTGTAACTGCAATTCCCAAAAAATAGCTAAGAGGTCCCAAATCCTTCATAGCAAATTCTGAAGCCAGAAGAGACATAATAGACGAACGTAAGGCTGTGGATGATGTCGTCAAGATGATGTCATCAACATAAAGTAGAAGAAAGGCCAGGTCGGGTCCTTGTTTGTAAATGAACAGGGAGTGATCCGATTTGCTATGAACAAAACCAATGGTAGCGACAAACTCGGCAAACCGCTGATACCAGGCACGGGGTGCTTGTTTGAGACCGTAAAGCGACTTCCTCAATAGACATACGTAGTCAGGGTGTGTAGAATCCCGAAAACCCAGTGGTTGATACATGTATACTGTTTCGTTAAGGTGGCCATACAGAAACGCATTTGTGACATCCAATTGGTGAATCGGCCAAGAATGACACAAGGCAATGCTGAGAACAGTATGAATAGTAGCGGGCTTTACCACGGGGCTAAATATTTTGTCACAATCCACGCCAACCTGCTGAGACCTGCCATCACCTACAAGTCGGGCTTTATGCCGCTCAAAAGAACCGTCAGAATTCTTTTTGTGACGAAAAATCCACATAGAACGAATGACATTCATATTAGATGGGCGTGGAACTAAATCCCACGTATTATTTTTAAGAGGAGCATTAAATTCGTCGTTCATGGCGGATTTCCAATTTAGGTCGGACAAGGCAGCTTTTGGGTTGCGGGGAAGAGGTGATTGTGTGATTGAGGAAGAAAGATTGAATTGGCGTTTGGGACAATAAATCCCATGCATACTCCGCGTGATAATAGTACGAGTGGGATTTAGTGGTAGGGATGGATGGTTGGTCGTAGCAGACTGCTTGGGAGTGGCGGGCCACTGGAAGATGCCGGAGGCGGCTGGGTGGGCTCAGTAGGTGGTTGCGGCCCAAAGACAGGGGCAATGGGCGTGGGAAATTCGAAATGGGGTTGAATATTTGGATGCAAGGAATTATCCAAAAATGAGTATGACAAATTTGTGGAAGGATTGGTCTTAGCAAATGGGAAACGAGTTTCGTTAAAATGGACGTGTCGAGAGATGATAATTCGTTGGGAAGAAATATCATAACACTTGTATCCTCTATGATTTGGTGGATATCCTAAGAAAATGCAAGGAGTGGAACGAGCTTGGAGTTTGTTAATTGTTTGGGAGAGAAATAATGGAAAACAAAGACAGCCAAAAACTCGAAGGTGATCATAGGAAGGGGCTCTAGAGTAGAGGATATCCGTGGGAGAATGGTTCTGAAGATTTTTGTGAGAAATTATATTGAGAAGATATGTGGCCATTTGCAAGGCGTGATGCCAGAGAGCGGATGGGACTGAAGAGTGGACAAGAAGAGTTCGCATGATGTTATTAATAGCGCGGATTTTGCGTTCGGCTTTTCCATTTTGGGAAGAAGTATAGGGACAAGAGAAACGGAATTCAAGACCATTTTGTTGACAAAAAGATTTGAAGGCGTTATTAGAAAATTCTGTCCCATTGTCACATTGGAATGTTTTTATGGGTTTGTGAAATTGGGTTTGTATAAATGTGCTAAAGGCCCGAAAAAAGAGGAAAAATTTACGATTTTTTTCCAATAGGAAAAGTCCACAAAAAATCACTATAGTTATCAAGAAAGAACACATAATACTTATGTCCTACAAAGATTAACACAGGGGATGTCCACACATCACTGTGCACTATATCAAAAGATGACAAAGTGCAAGCATTAGAAGAATAAAAAGGTAGTTTCACATGTTTTTCAAAAATACAAGATTAACAAGTATTAGAATGGGAGATGGGCTTACAATCAATAACCCTCTTATTCTTAAGGGAATGTAAAATAGAAACTCCTGGGTGTCCTAATCGATTGTGCCAAAGAGTAGGCGACAAAGCAGCACATGTGGATGGCGAGGCGGTTTGTTGGCGTGTGTTGGTGTTGGTGATGGGGTAGAGGTCGCCAGTGCTATTACACCTCATAATTTGCCTCCCAGTCTGAATGTCCTTCACAGAAAATCCACAAGGATCAAATTTAATGGTCACATTATTATCAGTCGTGAAACGACGAACAGAAATAAGATTTTTAATAAGTTTCGGGGCATGAAGCACATTTGTTAAACGAAGGGGTGGGAATGGCGTAGGAAGGGATTTCTGTCCATAACCATGAATTGGGATTTCCTGACCACTACTGACAATAATATTTTTATTTTTTCTCAAATTAAAATAAGCCGTTGTAGAAGCATGAAAAATACGCTGAGAGGATCTACGCAGCCTCTTGATGCAGAGCAGCGTAAACAGAGGCCTTCAAAGCTGACGAACGTGCAACAGAGCTTTCTCCGCTAAAAAACACAGAATGAAGTATAAAGCTCAAAGGACCATCCGCGTAAGTGTAGTACGTCCAGGCCGCTCCAGCGTAAGATAGAGTTCTTCATCGCCTCCATGGCATAAAACTCAGCCGCTCTCAAAGCAGCGTTAATGCGTACGAGGAACGCTTCATTTTTCCCGAAATGAACCTGTCAAGTCACGCAGTGAACCTGGCCTCTGACTCCTGACAAAAAGTGCTGCACGGCTATCCAGACGACGGCTGGAAACGATGGCAGACCCCTCGGGACGCGCCCACAGTATGATGGCGGATCTCGGCATTTAATGTAGAGGATTTGGTTAAAATATCACCAAACCGTCGGTTACCAAAGTCCCCCCAGCGTAAACCGCTCTTTCACGTACAAGGGAATACGCCGCCTTGTTTTACACAGGCAAACATGAGCTGTTTTACGCTCCGCAGTAGACAAACCGCCTGCCACGTCAAAAGCTACACTTCGTACAGGGCCCGAGGCACGTCTCTACGTCAAATTACACAGAGCGGTGACAGTTTCCCTCAAGACACGTCTCTGCGACGGATGCACAAAAGGGCTGCAGACCTTCAAAACACGTCTCCGCATTTAATGCACAGGATAGTGGCAAATCTCTGTAAGAGATTTGATTACACCTTCGAAAGCCGTAATTTTGGCGAAGACGTCCACATCAACACTCTGGCACGGTAAGCAGCGGCTTCTACGCCCATCCAGGATCTGTGCTCATTCGGCTTCAAATGCCTACTCAGTCTCTACGACCATTCGGCTTCTATGCCTGTTCGGCTTCTATGCCTGTTCGGCTTCTATGCCCATTCGGCTTCTACGCCTGTTCGACTTCTATGCCCATTCGGCTTCTACGCCTGTTCGGCTTCTATGCCTATTTTGGCTTCTACGCCAGGGGTGACAGTCATTTGGCTTCTATGCCAACCTCTTCTACACAAGGGATACCTACCTACGTGGCTTCTACGCCGTGATCTTCGCAGCAGATATACGTGTTTTGTCCCCTTAGTTGGACACGTGTCACATGCTCACTCAAAAGGTCATTTATGCGCAGGTATTGGTTATTTTAACCGTTGTGTAAAAGGGTGCTGTACTGTCCACTCCTCGGTTGTTATACCGACGGAGTGGTCACTGTCACCAAAACTCTATAAATAGAGACCCCTATCAATGGGGAACAAGGTCGACAATTTGGAAGATCGAACCAAGTCGGAGAATTGGTAAAGAGAGAGAGAGAGAGAGAGAGAGAGAGAAGGAGAAGGAGAGAAGAGTCCGGAGCTCAGGCAAAGAGTAGGGGTCGACGGCTCTGGCACCGTGCATCCACCCTCCTTCGCAGCCTTCAAAGCCGCTACCCATCTTCCACGGCACTTCTTCAACATCGTGTAGTCCAAGGGCTAAAGTGATCGACTGCAGATCAGACACCTATAGCAATTTATACCCAGATTAAATAAATTGTACTCCCGCATCCTCGTATAGGATCGAATTGTACAAGTTTGTTTGTAAACCAAAGGGCACGGGTCTTGTATAAACCCTGTCATTGAAATACACTTTCATTCTTTCGTTTAATACCACAAACAAGATGGCGACTCTGCTGGGGACGTCTTTCTCTTCTGACGAGGAAGTAATTGCTCAACACGATGCGGTATCCGTGGGATCCGTAAAGAAGACACTGGTCGTCCAATTCGACCAGTCTGCCTACGAAGACATGCTTCGGACTGGGGGTAGCTCTCACTCTCTCTCCGTCCGAGACAACAGGAAGCTACGCAAAGTGTTGATGCCCAAGACATCCTCCACCGTTCCTGTGGACTCTCCGATCTCTCCGATCTTTCCGACCAATGAGGTGGTAGCATCGCTCCCTCCGTGTCCCGCACGTAAAATTCAGTCTTCCGCTACGCGCGGTACAGACAAAACTTCGGGCAAAACCTCAGCGCTAATCCAGGAGTATCCACTGCACTTTACGCGGAGAAATCAGTCTCCCGCTACGCACGGTACAGACAAAATTTTGGGCAAAGCCTCAGCGCTAACCCAGGAGTACCCACTGCGCTTTACGCCCAGAAATTATTCTCCCGCTACGCGCGGTACAGACAAAACTTCGGGCAAAGCCTCAGCGCTAACCCAGAAGTATCCACTGTGCTCTACGCATAGGAACCAGTCTCCCGCTACGCGCGGTACAGACCAAACTTCTGGTGATGCCTCAGCGCCAGGACAGACAACATCTGACCTCTACGAGGAACCAGATGAATGCCGCAATTTCTGCGAAGGGAAGCAGGCAGCGGAATACTCGACTCCTCGGCTATTACGCCAGCGAAGGAGCAATCTGCCTACCCTCCGGATTACGCGGGAAGCCGACGGCCAGCTGAGGACCCCTTCAGCCTTACGCCACTCTGAGCGAATCTCCAATTTACGCCAGGCACAGTCCCCCGGCGTAAAACAAGCTCAGATTGCGGAAAGACACCCCTCCAGGGGATTATCCGCTGCCCAGATGGCCAACCTGTTGTATACAAGTGGTATAGGGAAAACTGGGGTGCCCGGTCTCCGTGTACCCGCTGATAGGGATAGAAGATACAAGCCTTCGTCTTCCTCTTCGGCAAATCCCCTTGACCTGCGTACCCGTCTAATCCAAAAAGACAAAGACAAGAGCCGTAAACAGGTTTTAGAACCCCTGACCATCAAACGGGGGGAGATCATATGGGAAGATGCATCAACATCTAATGTCATCATGATGTATGAACCATATGAAGATGATGCCTTTATTGTCCCTCCTACCCACGGCGATCAGCATCCAATAATCTTCAAACATAAGCAGAACGGTCCGATTAAACAGGAAGAATTTCGCGAGCCTGAAAGTGGGAAAATACAAATCCACAGGTATAGCTCACAAGCTTTGAAGATTATACAGAACATGGGTTATGATCTGAAATCAAAGCAAGGCTTCAACTATGGAAAGGGTAGACGAACACCATTGCAGGGTAATTCTCGCCATCAACAAGCTCGTTTCGGATTGGGATATGCTGCTAATCCCAAAACATCAAAATATAATCCTGTACGACCAGAGACAACTCCTGCTGAATCAGTTTCTACGACCAGGGACCACAGCGTGTCTGGGGGTAACTCGCCTCGACGAAACAAAGCAGCGTCCAAGGCTAGGGGCAGAATGTCCACAGGATCCGAAGATGGCGCAACAATGGCTATCTTCCCGGAAGACCGTAAAACTCAGGCATCAAAAGCCCCACGACCAAAAGGAACTTTCTCCTTCAAAGAAGATGACATAATTGAAATCTTTAATATATTAAGGAAGGAACGTAAGCTCCAGCTACCCGACGTCAGATATCCTGAGAGGGCCGGCAGAGTCGATGACCCAGATTATTGCCTCTTCTATCGGTACACTCATCACCCTACGAGGGCCTGCTATGTGCTAAAAAGGAGAATTCAGGAATTAATCGATGCCAAGGTCATCACTCTGCGTCTATGAAAAAAAAACAAGGGAACGATCACTACGGCAGAGTAGCAGATATGTGCCTCCCTCCCCGATGGAGTCACAATCACAAAGTTTGTCATGTTCATATTACCTCTGAATAACCTTTCGACCATCAATTATCATGTCCATATTTCCTCTGATATCGATTGTCGTCAACACTTAACATTCGTACTTAAATTCTAAAGTACGCCAGTAGTGTTAAGTCCACAAAAAATTGCCATGTCCATATTACCTTTGAGCAGATATGAGCCTCCCTCCCAGATGGAGTCACAATCACAAAGTTTGTCATGTTCATATTACCTCGGAATAAACTTTCGACCATCAATTATCATGTCCATATTACCTCTGATATCGATTGTCGTCTACACTTAACATTCGTACTTAAATTCTAAAGTACGTCAGTAGTGTTAAGTCCACAAAAAATTGCCATGTCCATATTACCTCTGAGCAGATATGAGCCTCCCTCCCCGATGGAGTCACAATCATAAAGTTTGTCATGTTTATATTACCTCTGAATAAACTTTCGACCATCAATTATCATGTCCATATTACCTCTGATATCGATTGTCGTCTACACTTAACATTCGTACTTAAATTCTAAAGTACGCCAGTAGTGTTAAGTCCATAAAAAAAATTGCCATGTCCATATTACCTCTGAGCAGATATGTGCCTCCCTCCCCGATGGAGTCACAATCACAAAGTTTGTCATGTTCATATTACCTCTGAATAAACTTTCGACCATCAATTATCATGTCCATATTACCTCTGATATCGATTGTCGTCTACACTTAACATTCGTACTTAAATTTTAAAGTACGTCAGTAATGTTAAGTCCACAAAAATTGTCATGTCCATATCACCTCTGAGCAAGTATATAGACCACTCACCATGACGAAGTAGAACCAATAGCACGAAAATTCTTGGAAGCTATAAACTCCTACCGTCCGTATGTCTGGGAAGTGGCATCATCGTCTAACGTCGTCACGACATATGGGCCACACGAGGATTCTATCTTCATCGTCCCGCCTACCTGCAGCAGCCAGCGTTCGATAGTCTTCGGCCGCATGCGCAATCAACCGACTGCCCAGGAAGATCCTTTCGACAACGATACTGGGAGAATGCAGGTTCACCGATACAGCCCTCAAGCGCTGAAGATCATGCAAAACATGGGCTACGACTTAAAGCGAAAGCCAGGCCTCAACTACGGAAGAGGCAGACGAACGCCGCCGCGCGGCAACACCCGCTATCAACTGACCCATTTCGGATTAGGATATGCCATCGCCCTTGCGACTTCTAAGTCAGACGAGGACATCTCTTCCTCCTCCCAGAACGGCTCGTCACCCCCCGACTCACCTGATGCTCTCGAACAAACACTATCAGTAAATATGGTGGTGACAGATCCCTCAGGAGCAGATGAGCAGGATTCGGAGCCGTTTGAGAATGACTCTTGGGCTCAGCAAATGGATACACAGTGGGAATTTCGCTTCGAGCAAAGAGAACCTCCCACCAAAGATGAAGTTATCCAGATCGATGTTGGGGGTAAACTTTCGTCGAAGCCAATATTTATCAGTAACAACCTTCCCCCAGCTGAAAGGAAAGAAGTTATACAGCTGATAAAGGAATACATCGACGTCTTTGCATGGAATTATGAGGACATGCCAGGCCTGGACCCGAAAGTAGCTACTCACAAGCTCGATATATTGACCGATTCGAAGCCAGTAAAGCAGCACCAACGCCAGTTCCGCCCAGATATGATGGACACCATCGAAGCTGAAGTCAAGAAGTTGATAGCCTGCAGTTTCATCCGGGAAAAATAACATCCCGACTGGGTCGCCAATGTTGTCCCAGTCATAAAGAAAAATGGAAAGGTACGTATCTGCATCGATTACCGAGATCTGAATGCGGCCTGCCCCAAGGATGAATTCCCTCTTCCCATCACGGACATCATGATCGACAACACCTGCGGCCTTGAACGCATGTCTTTCATGGACGGGTTCTCAGGGTACAATCAGATCAAGATGCATCCTGAAGACGAGAAGCACACCGCCTTCCGGACAACATTGGGAGTATATTGCTACACGGTCATGCCCTTCGGATTGAAGAACGCCGGGGCTACATACCAACGAGCTATGAGTAACATATTCCACGAGCATTTACGCAAAATAGTGGAATGTTACATGGACGACATAGCTGTCAAGAGCCGCCTCAAAGGTGATCACATTCAAGACCTGAGGACGGTATTCGAGTTAATGCGCCAACATCAACTCAAGATGAACCCTATGAAGTCCTTTCTGGGTGTATCTAGTGGAAAATTCCTGAGATTTGTCATTACCGCCAAAGACATCCAAGTGGACCCTGATAAAGTCCAGGCAATCTTGGAAATACGATCGCCCTATAATATGAGGGAACTCAGGGGATTTCAAGGACGTCTGGCTTACATCCGGCGATTCATATCCAACCTCTCGGGGAGATGTCGGCCCTTCTCTCATCTCATGAAGAAAGGTGTATCCTTCGTATGGGACGAAACCTGCCAGCAAGCATTCGGAGATATCAAGCGCTACCTCACCAGTCCACCAGTTCTGGTGCCTCCCATTATGGGAAAACCGTTCTTGCTGTACGTCCGAGCAATGGATCATTCGCTAGGAGCTCTTCTCGCACAGAAGAACGATGTAGGGCATGAATAGGCTATCTACTACCTCAACAGGATGATGGTCGGAGCCGAACACCGGTACAACCCAGTGAAGAAAGAATACTTGGCTCTGATGTTCGCTATCCAAAAGATGCGGTACTACGTCACCGGCCAGACTATCCACATCATCTCCAGGATTAACCCTCTTCGAGTACTGATGAGCAAGCCGAGCGTTCTTAATTCCCGACTCGCAACTTGGACGATGCTGTTAACACCATATGACATGGTATACGTACCGCAGAAGTCCATCAAAGGCCAAGCGCTGGCCGACTTCCTAGCTGCTCACCCGATCCCGGAGGCCTCCAAATTATACGAAGACATTCCAGACAAAGTTGCAGAATATAATTCCGCAATGAAAGGTGGCGCATGGCAACTGTTCTTCGACGGCGCCTCCAGAATCGGTCCTAAGGGAAACATCGTTTCGGGAGTGGGAGTCGTCCTGGTCGCCCCTGATCAGCTCGTCATCTACCGAGCATATTCTCTTAGCGAGCCCTGCTCCAACAATGTGGCGGAGTACAATGCCCTACTAATAGGGCTCCAAGTTGCTAAAGAGCTGGGGGTAGAGTCCCTGGAAGTTTTCGGTGATTCTCTGCTTATCGTCAATCAAGTCAGGGGAATATATGAAGTCCGGAATCCAGACCTCATCCCCTATCACCAAGCGACGGTCGAGATAGCCATGACATTCAAGGAGTTCTTCCTAGAGCATGTACCTCGATCTCAGAATCTGAAAGCTGATGCCCTAGCCAGCCTAGCGGCAGATTTAGCTACTCCCGTAAGAAGGCAGGATTCGGTAATCCTTTTTAACAGAGACTTGTTCTGTGTGAAGAACAGCTGTCATATAGAACGCAGCTACGCTGTCAACACCGATCCTCCTACGAGAGATTGGACAAGTCCCTTCATAGATTTTGTGGCATACGAAATCTTGCCCGAGGACCCCAAAGAAGCAGTATCCGTCAAGAGACGATCACTACGCTTCTACTTCGATGCATCTTCACAAAGCCTATATCGCCGGACCTACGACGGATTACTATTGAGATGTCTCTCTAACGACGAAGTACAGCAGATTATCCGTGAAGCTCACGACGGCGTATGCGGAGCGCATCAACTCGGTCCTAAGCTACAGGATCACATGAGGAGAATGGACTATTACTGGCCTACTATGATCGCAGATGCAATACGGTATACAAGACATTGCAGAGCCTGTCAGGTTCATGCAGACTTCATACATCAACCGTCCGAACATCTACATCCCACGGTCGCATACTGGCCTTTCGAAGCATGGGGTATGGATATCATCGGTCCTATTCACCCGTCTTCTTCCAGGGGTCACCAATTCATACTGGCCATCACGGATTACTTCTCCAAATGGGCAGAGGTAATCCCTCTCGCTGAGGTAAAGGCATCTAATGTGATCAGCTTCATCAAGCATCACGTCATTTATTGCTTCGGGGTACCCCGGAGGATAATTCACGACAATGGGCCTCAGTTCATCAGCCAAGCGTTTCATCGATTTTGCGATAAAAATCGAATACGCAATATTGCCTCTACGGCATACTATCCAGCTGCTAATGGTTTGGCGGAAGCTTTCAACAAAACCATTATCAAACTCTTAAAGAAATTAGTCTCTTCAAACAAAAGAGACTGGAACGAGAAGCTGGGCGAATGTCTCTGGGCATACCGCACAACGGTACGGACGCCGACAGGCTGTACCCCGTTCTCGCTGGTCTACGGGAGCGAAGCAGTTATCCCCATTAAAATCCAGATCCCGTTGCTTAGGATAGCTGTAACTAATAAGCTGACTCGAGAAAAGAATGACCTGTTAAGGCTCCAAGAGCTGGAAGGATTAGACGAGAAACGCCTCCAAGCTTAACAGCGCATCACGCTCTACCAAGCACGCATTTTCAGAGCTTTCAATCATAAAGTGAAGGAAAGGGTGTTCAAAGTCGGCGAGCTAGTTCTAGCCATAAGAAGGCCTATGATTCTTACTCACAGAAGTAAAGGCAAATTCCAGCCCAATTGGGAAGGCCCTTATGTGATCGAGACAACGTTCTCGAATGACGCTTACAGGTTAGCCCAGCCTAACGGAGACCTGTTAATGGCTCCTATCAACGGTAAATTCCTGAAGAGGTACTATGCTTAATCTCCCCCGCTCGAGTGGAATATAGCGAGGATCTCAATTCTGACAAAACTACTTCCAGAACGCAATTAGTTGGGTTACACTCTATCATGTCCGTAAGGCCTTTGAATAGATGTCCCGCTAAAAGGTTATCGAGAGTTTATCATGTCCATACTACCTCTGATATTACTCTCGCCTAAAAACTGTCATTTATATTCCGAAATGACGGGTCCACAAAAGTCAGGAAGGAGTCGCCTTTATTTATTCCCAAAAGGGAGGCAGAATTACATCTAGGCAAGCAAAAAAAGGGAAATGATACATCATAATGGCGGAGTAGTCAGATTGTGAATCAGCCGCTCCAGTGCAGCTATCCTCTCATTCCTAAGAGCCAAGGCGTCGGCGCGAGCCTGCTCCAGCCGTGCCTCGGGAGTGTTCGTAAGGGTCAGATCGGCCTTCGCCCGAAGACAGCCCGCACGAGCAGCTTCTGCACGGTCCAAATCCTGTTGCGCTGCGCTCAGACGACCAGCTGCTACCTCTAGACCCGCCAGCGACTGAGAAGCCCACTTCTCTGCCCGAGCGAGTTTTTCCTTCAACTTGGAGACCCTCGCCGCATTCCCTTCATGCTCGGATCGACACTGCATCTCAACAGCAAGAGCCTCTTCCACGACAGCTTTTCTCCTATCCATCTCCAGCTTATGCTTCTGGATGGAGTTGTCTAGGCCTTCCAGCTTTGTAGCAAGCCGCGCAGTTATGAGGTCGAACCGAGCCTGGACATAAGCATCGAGGCTGCCCCGAGTCAGCTGCAAGTATTCGATAATGGGTTGCTCTAACCCATTAACCACCGCCTCCAGGGCGTCAGCTACACCAGAATCGCCGAGCTCCCTGATGACCCCGATCGAAGCAAGAGAAGTCTTCTTCAGGCGGTCAAAATCTAGACTCTTCGCTAACACCATTGATATCATCATTTTCAAACAGGTGTAGAAGAGGCTGGTTTGTTGCTCGGTCAACGCAACTAGATCCGACTGGGCGCCGGGAGCGACCGCAATATCAGCAAGTCCCTCTCCAAGGATAATTGCAGACGAGGTGGCCATAGCCATCGCATCGACGCATGGCGCGACCGAAGAAGGTGCGGCAATGGCGGTCGAAGTCATCGCCACACTCACAAGAGGCAAGGTCACGACGACGGGTTCATCCTCCTCTTGAGGTGACGAAACTACTCCGGGCGTACTGGCCCCCGAAGCCACTTCCTCATCGAAGTCGGACGCCTCCGTATCATCGTTAGGAGCCCGAGCGGAGCCAGAATGCGCTTCAACGCTATACTCCCCGTGGGCGCTATCCCCTGAAAAGAGGACAAGAAAGTTAATATCAGTATAATGATAATCTTTCTAAAGGGAGACATAAAGATGACATTTACCCGGAGCCAACGGCATATACGACGCATCCGCACCCGAAGTAGCTAAACCACGCCTTAATGATGCAATGCGAACCATCATACCTGGAGAAGGAGGTGGGCCGACGACATCACCAAGAGTTTCGTCAAGCCTCCACCGAGACGCGGTCGAGGTTCATCAGCTGGAATCTCGCCAGACGTGCTCGCTGACACGACGGGAGTTTTTCCCACTGCTGACCTCGGGAAAGATTCTTCCATATGCCTCGGCCACACAGGTAATCTCGCTCCGCTACCTGGAGCAGCAGCCACAACAGCGACCTCTAGCGAGGATTCTCCGGCACCGCCGGCCGGAACTGTAGAAGGTCCCTCTCTAAAAGGCGAGAAACCTTCAGCCAAAGAATCATCCCTGATATGGGGAGAGGCAGGCTCATTTCCGGGAGCCTCAACACCAAGAATGCGGAGAGGACGAGCAACCGTCTCCTTCCTCCTCTTACGAAGAGAAACTTCCTTCGGAGCAGAAGCCCGTCGCTTCCCAGAAGAGACTACCAAAGCCCCCGCAGGCGGAGGCACTTCGTACCTCGACACCGATACCAGAGACTCATCCGGAGTACCAGACTCCTCGCCCTCGTCCGAAGAAACCGAGGGGACGTCAACTCTTCCCCCAGGCTTGGGAGAAGGTACCCTGAAGCTTCTATGCGTGTCAAAATCACGATGGAAGGTGTTAATCGCCACATAGAACTGGGCATAAGAATGGAGAATGCGGAGCTCCGTGGAGGTTGTAACGACCGGCACGATAAAGATTGCCCCCGTACAACCCATGAGGAAATACCACCACCCTCTGGCTCCATCAATGAGTCCGCCCCTGGACCTAAAGCTGGTGACGGCATTGCCCACGTGCAACTGATCGTACCAAAACTGCCGGGCAAACCGACTAGGCAAGTAGGGCTGAAACAATGGTCTTCGCTCCTATACAGCAGATGGGAGGGTCTAATACAGACCAACCCGTTAAAAGCTTCCGGGGAAAGGTCGGTCTTCTCTCCACCTGAATCCTCTAGCCGCACCCCTGATTGATTGCGATGAACGGAGGAGGCAATGCATAGGATCTTTCAGCCGTGGCTGAGGTTCAACACTAGCCGACAGTCTAAGACTGTGTTCACATTCCAGGAGGAATCCTTGTAATTCAGCAAGAATATACCCTCCGAGCTGCTACCGGAGCCAGGAGACATCACCCGGGGATTATGGAGAATTAACCATCCCATCAAGTATAGGTATGGTAACTCCACCCTGGGAAAACTCTCATGCCGAGCTTCGTCGACGAGCAACCCATCAGTTATGGCTCTCAAGCCAGCCTATATACGACACACCATGGCGGGAAGCAAGCCCAGTCTTGCCCCGAACACCAGGCGCACTGCCGGCCATAGGATGTTCCGGTAAATACGGTCCGCGGACGCTGTGCCGAGCACTACTACTCGACGCAGCCATATAGAGAGGAAACCAGCCAACTGGGCTTCCTTAGACAGAGGCCGATGACAGCGCCTCAAGTAACTACAGGCCTTAGTGCCTTCGGGGTACTTTCCTACCCCCTCGACGAGAATCTGATCCGGAGCTGCGGCCTCCTCCATAAGACCCTCGACGACCTGGGCGCTAAGCACGCCCAAACAGTTCACGGGCTCATTTTTGTCCCCCGAGGCTTTCTCCGACTTGGCAGCCCTAGCTCGGTGAAAGAAGAGGTAGGACATCCACTTGGTGGTATGAGCCAAATCAGAAGGCTCGTTATAAAAAGCGGTGCACGCGAAGTATTGACACATCAGCTCCTGATATACTTCCGCCACCCGAGGGTCCAAATCCCCCAACTCCCGATTGGTAGGAACATACTCTTCATAGGGGGTATCCCCCATCGGCAGTCTCGAGACAACTGCCATCTCGTGGAGCGCCAATCCCAACTCCCCCAGTGGAGTGGCAAAGGTCCCAGTGAGCGGAATGTACCGCTCCATCAGCGCCAGAAACAAGTTAGGGTTCGGAGGCAACCCGACGCTCGTCGCACTCACAGCGGCATATAGCCCAATGACCTCCAGCTCTCTCCGAAAGTGCTTCAAGGCCCAGCCCACTAGGCATGTCCATCGGGAGTTTGTTGGGGTGATCCACCCATTACATTGAGGATTCTCCTTGGGATATACCCCGCCTCGTCCCATGAAGTCATTGCAGAAGGTCGGCAATTGGACCGGCTGGATCACCGAGCTGTCTTCACTCGGGACACTACCCGGGCACAGTCCCCGGAATAACATCACAAAGCCGGAAGGGCGACTGACAAACGACCCCCGGTCAGCTCCTTTGAGATGAAAGATCTTCCCCGGCTTACCGTGAAGATCAGGAGTCAGCATCCACGACATCTTCCTGGGATGCGTCGCATGGAAGAAGGCCGAGATGGGATAATCCCTCGGCATCGTTGGCAAATACAAAACCAAATTCCCGGCAGAGAAAACCCAGGGCTCCCTCTTGGGCCTCGTCTGGGACTGTTTGTCAATCATGTCCCCAAAGAGGAAAGTCGGCTTTATGTACTGCTCCCCGTCTACGTAGGTCAGGGGCTCGCCATTAATCATGCTCAGCAGCGTCCGCTCGCCCTGAACCGATATCAGAAACCCCCTTCCCTCAGGATACTAGGGTCCAGAGATGGGAAATGCCACGTGGAACAGATCCTCCAGGTAGTTCGAGTGCAGCATCCCAGCAGCGGAGCCCATCACCTCGGCCAGTGGAGACTCGCCCAGATCAACTGCAAAAGTGCAAAGGAAATATGTCATTACAAATTTTGCACAAACGTACAGACCAAGGAAACGACAGTCTGTGCTCTACGCAGGATCGTAACCATTTGGTTATTTTACGCCGGAAGTCCCCTCCACAAGCGTAAAACTCAAATTTTACGATATACGCCAACTTTTGGTAGCCAGAGCTTTTACGCTCAGGGCTACAAAAATATGGAGTCTTTACGTTGGCACATTAGAAATATGGGCGTAAAAGATGAAAATGCCTCCGTGCATCATCTTCCTCCAAAGAGGCTATCAGCACAGAATACGACCTAGCACGGTCACGTTCAACGTGTGCGAAGGATTTTTCATCATTTTTGTCACCCCAAAGGCTCTACCTCTAAAGCCGGGTGCGCTACTCGTCGGCGGGATACTTTGCTCGGAAGGAAGCTCGCCTTGCCCGACCAGAGACTCCCTCGCTGGGGCAGAAGAATGAGAGGACGAACCTATGCTCTTTCCCTTAGCGGAGGGGGTTTGTTTCGGCACCATTTCTGAAAGACTCGAAGTGCTCGGAGAAGAAACGAAGAAAAACTCGAACAGTCGAAAGCTCTCTTTCGCAGAAGACAGATAAAAAAATTTTCTCTCAAAAACTTGGGGTATATATAGTCCGGGTCGACTCCTCGAATCCTCGGACGAACTCCTCGAGACCCTAACCAAATCTCGCAGATTGGTTATGATTGGATGCTACGTCAGCCCACTACCCTTGGAAGACGGACAGACAGTGAATTCGAAAGGTTTTTCGTGCAAAATGGTTCAGCGGGTTCTACGCTAAAAGAGCTTTCTACGCTCGACAGCAATGGATCTACGGTTTTTACGCTCGCAAGCTACAAGTCTATGGTTTTACGCCCGGATGCCTTTGTGCTCGGTAGCTTTTATGCTCGAGAGGCCACAAACCTACGACTTTACGCTCAGCAGATAACAAATCGTCGATCTCACGCTCGGTGGCGCTCAGTTTACGCTCAGAGGCAACAGATCCGCAAACTTCCCGCTGGAAGAAACTTTCTTTTCAGGAGCTACAAATCAAACAGTTCTACGCTAAAGGAGCTTTCTATGCTCGACGGCTACGAATCTACAGCTTTACGTTCGACAGCTATAAGTCTATGGTTTTATGCCCGGATGCCTTTGTGCTCGGTAGCTTTTATGCTCGAGAGGCAACAAACCTACGACTTCACACTCAGAAACCACAAGTCTACGATTTCACGCTCGATGGTATTCTACGCTCACAGGTTACAGATCTCCAGTCCTATGCTAAAGGAGCTTTCTACGCTCGACGGCTACGAATCTACAGCTTTACGTTCGACAGCTATAAGTCTATGGTTTTATGCCCGGATGCCTTTGTGCTCGGTAGCTTTTATGCTCGAGAGGCAACAAACCTACGACTTCACGCTCAGGAACCACAAGTCTACGATTTTACGCTCGATGGTGTTCTACGCTCACAAGCTACAGATCTCCAGTCCTATGCTAAAGGAGCTTTCTACGCTCGACGGCTACGAATCTACAGCTTTACGTTCGACAGCTATAAGTCTATGGTTTTATGCCCGAATGCCTTTGTGCTCGGTAGCTTTTATGCTCGAGAGGCAACAAACCTACGACTTCATGCTCAGGAACCACAAGTCTATGATTCCGCGCTCGATGGTGTTTTACGCCCAGAGGTTACAGACTGATGATTTCGTGCTCCACGACTTTCCGCATATTCGAAACAGTCCCCAAAGCGGTCAATTACAAAGAGTTCAACACAGAAGATACTCGTTCTTGACCCAAAGCATCCCAAGTACCCGAAGCATACAGAGTTCAAACATTGAGAAATTACTCTTCTCGGGTCCAAAATTGGAGGTTCATCCAGACTCCAGTCTGA
The DNA here is from genome assembly GCA_036927795.1 of Iris macrosiphon. Lineage (NCBI taxonomy): Eukaryota > Viridiplantae > Streptophyta > Magnoliopsida > Asparagales > Iridaceae > Iris > Iris macrosiphon. The sequence continues at coordinate 75,090,669 of JAYESA010000007.1, read as the reverse complement.
ATATCTCGTCTATCAAAAGATGGCAACTCAGTTAAACAGCCATTTCTTGACCCTGTTCCAAGGGATTTCTCGGGGAGTCATTCTTGAAGACGAAGTCTGAACAAAAAATTATGTTTATCAGAAGTTCAGAGCTCTACGCGGTCCCTCAGTCCTAGCAACAGGACAGTTCTAAAAATGTTCAAAATGCTCTACAGTGTTCTATAGACTATTCGCTATGCGTAAAGGACAGGACCTAGCACTCTTTCTATAGAGTCGGCGTAAAGATTCAGACGTGTTGAAGCTACACATATTCAGACTTCACAGCAACGTATGGCAAGATGATCATATGAAGAAGCAAGACAATTTTATTAAAAGATCAAAGTCATGATTATATATGAGAAAAATCCAATCTACAAGGGTTTTCTTTTCATTTTCATGATTATATCTGAGGGAAACTTCGTCTACAAAGGAGATACCCCCTCGTCGTCGGAAGATCGCCCCCAGAATCCGTTCTACCAGGTTCTCATATCGGTGCAGGTCTTCCTCTTCTTCGAAGGAGATGATCAGTGGCGAGAGAACAACAGAGTTGGGGCTTGCATAAATTATGCAGATCCCATGCTCCGTGCGCCACGGCAGATTGGGTTGAGGTATTAAACCCAACTCAGTCCTGGGAGACGGCTGCTACAGCTCGTTTTTTCTCTCATCCCCGAGAGTATAACAGGAGAAGACACCGCTTGCAAGCAGTGTGGTCTAATATGACCCTTCCCTTCTCCTGAAAGGACAGCCACATAAAGTTGCTGATTATCCCGAGCAAGGGAGGCTAAGATATCCTTCCGTGATCCATCGTTGCAGTGGATATTTGCTCGAAGATACCATCTTTTTCGGCTCCCTACATGCTGAAAGAACATGATCTCCTTCTTCCTCAGGTCGACCCGACGAACTCCGGCGATCATCTCTGCATGGTGATTGGAATGTGGTAAGAACAAGTTCACCCTCCAGCCTTTTTATAGGCAAAAGAGATCACAGCGGTCCCCAATAAATCTGCCATAAGGTCCGCATCGACCGTTTCAGCGCTCCATTCAGAAATGTTTCGAGTTACGAGGGGCCGTTCATGCTTCATTCAAAGCATTTCAAATTCCGAGGAATTTAAAAGCTTTGAAGGGGGTCTTGTAGAAGCATAAAAAATACGCTGGGAGGATCTACGCAGCCTCTTGATGCAGAGCAGCGTAAACAGAGGCCTTTAGAGCCATCGAACGTGCAACAGAGCTTTCTCCGCTAAAAAACACAGCATGAAGTATAAAGCTCAAAGGACCATCCGCATAAGTGCAGTACGTCCAGGCCGCTCCAGCGTAAGATAGAGTTCTTCATCGCCTCCATGGCGTAAAACTCAGCCGTTCTCAAAACAGCGTTAATGTGTACGAGGAACGCTTTGTTTTTCCCAAAATGAACCTGTCAAGTCATGCAGTGAACCTGGCCTCTAACTCCTGACAAAAAGTACTGCACGACTACCCAAACAACGGCTGGAAACGATGGCAGACCCCTCGGGATGCGCCCACAGTATGATGGCGGATCTCGGCATTTAATGCCGAGGATTTGGTTAAAATATCACCAAATCGTCGGTTACCAAAGTACCCCCAGCGTAAACCGCTCTTTCGCGTACAAGGGAATACGCCGCCTTGTTTTACACAGGCAAACATGAGCTGTTTTACGCTCCGCAGTAGATAAACTGCCTGCCACGTCAAAAGCTATACTTCGTACAGGGCCTGAGGCACGTCTCTACGTCAAATTGCACAGAGCGGTGACAGTTTCCCTCAAGACACGTCTCTGCGACGGATGCACAGAAGGGCTGTAGACCTTCAAAACACGTCTCCGCATTTAATGCACAGGATGGTGGCAAATCTCTGTAAGAGATTTGATTACACCTCGAAAGCCATAATTCTGGCGAAGACGTCCACATCAACACTCTGGCACGGTACGCAGCGGCTTCTATGCCCATCCAGGATCTGTGCTCATTCGGCTTCAAACGCCCACTCAGTCTCTACGACCATTCGGCTTCTATGCCTGTTCGGCTTCTATGCCTGTTCGGCTTCTATGCCCATTCGGCTTCTACGCCTGTTCGACTTCTATGCCCATTCGGCTTCTATGCCTGTTCGGCTTCTATGCCTATTTTGGCTTCTACGCCAGGGGTGACAATCATTTGGCTTCTACGCCAACCTCTTCTACACAAGGGATACCTACCTACGTGGCTTCTATGCCGTGATCTTCGCAGCAGATATACGCATTTTGTCCCCTTAGTTGGACACGTGTCACATGCTCACTCAAAAGGTCATTTATGCGCAGGCATTGGTTATTTTAACCGTTGTGTAAAAGGGTGCTGTACTGTCCACTCCTCGGTTGTTACACCGACGGAGTGGTCACTGTCACCAAAACTCTATAAATAGAGACCCCTATCAATGGGGAACAAGGTCGACAATTTGGAAGATCGAACCAGGTCGGAGAATTGGTAAAAAAGAGAGAGAGAGAGAGAGAGAGAAGGAGAAGGAGAGAAGAGTTCGGAGCTCAGGCAAAGAGTAGGGGTCGACGGCTCTAGCACCGTGCATCCACCCTCCTTCGCAGCCTTCGAAGCTGCTACCCGTCTTCCACGGTACTTCTTCAACATCGTGTAGTCCAAGGGCTAAAGTGATCGACTGCAGATCAGACACCTATAGCAATTTATACCCAGATTAAATAAATTGTACTCCCGTATCCTCGTATAGGATCGAATTGTACAAGTTTGTTTATAAACCAAAGGGCACGGGTCTCGTATAAACCCTGTCATTGAAATACACTTTCATTCTTTCGTTTAATACCACAAACAGCCGTAAGATTACCTCCATCGCTTGTCATATGAGAAGTGGCACCCGTGTCCATGTACAAATTATTATCTGGGGGGTTTAAAGCCATCGTTTGAAAAGCCTGTTCCAAATCCGTTGGTTGAAACTATGTGGTGTGAGCTTGTGGTGGACGATGACCCAAGATTCCGGACTGCCTGGATGGTTGTGGAGGGCGTGACCACCCGCTAGTGGGATAAGGACACGGCGGTGGTGGAGTCCAAGTCTGATTCCACGGAGCAGCCCAAGGTGGGTAGTACTGCTGGCATTGATGCTGATTTGGCGGCCAAAAAGGAGGTGGCGAATGGTTGCGCGACCCGCCCCCGTTAGACGATCCTCCATTATGATTCGATCCTCCACGACCTCGACCTTTCCCTTTACCACGATATGAGGTCTGATTTTGGGTTGATGAATTGGCCGAACCTTTGTTTTGTTGATGTCGGTTTGATTTCGTTCCGGGCCCGGAGATTGAAGGGAGGGCTGCATTATTGGAGGGCTGGGCGATAAGAGCCTGCTGTGATGGTACGCGAGCGGTAACCTCCGCCTGGCGGGATTTGTGCATCTCTTCCAAGAGCAAACGAGACCGAACGGCATAAAATTTCGGCAAAGGATCCATTTGAGAAATAGTAGAAGCTACTGTGTCATAATTCTCATTTAATCCATTTATAAGGCAAAGAACTAACCGATAGTTGTCAACCGGAGCATCAACGTTTGTAAGTTGATCCGATAAGTCTTTGAGTTCCTGACAGTAAGAGGAGACGTCAGAAAAATCATCAAGAAAGGTGTTGGCAAACCTGGTTTCGAGAGTCGATGCACGCACGTGTTTGTTATCCAAAAAAATGCTCGCAAGTCGATCCCACTGTGCCTTGGCGGTGGAATTAGGCTTCAAGATGGTGATGAGTAATTCAGAGGAGATCGTGCCGTACATCCAAGTTAGGACGATGGCATCGAGATAGGTCCAGAGATCCTTATCAAAGGCAGGATCTTTTTCTTTCTTCGATAATGGTTGTGACGGGATGATGTGCTCGTAGACGTTATAGGCACGGCAATGAATTTGGAATAATTCAGCCCAAGAGGCGTAGGGGCCTTTTTCTGATTCAAGACGAATTGGGATAGAGTTCTTGATGTTGGAGACGGCAAGTGCTGGGTGGAATTTGTTGTTGGTGGATTCCATCATGGCAGCAGAATTGGTTGTTGGAGATGCCATGAAAGGAAGGAATGAGAAGAGGATGGCGGAAGCATTTGAGAATGTTAGGAGTCGAGAAGCTCTGATACCATAAAGGAGATTAAAACCCGTGCTCTTCATATTAACAACAGAGATATATATACAAGAGTTTAGTTAGACTTTGCTAACAATAAATATGCTAAGAGATATTCACAATCAATCTATAATAACTACCTAACTATAATTAGGTAGGCTAACTATAATTAGGTAGGCTAACAACTAAGAGATATTCACAATCTATGATAACAACTAAGAGATATTACCTCCCTTTTAGATTAGATATATTAATATTACCCTCGTGTTAGATTAAAAGTTAAGAATATCTTCCTGAAAGTGTCATAAAAAACTTTTTAATGACACTTTTAAAACTCATTAACGACACTTTCAGGTTTTTAACGACCCTTTCAGGGAGCTATTTTCAACTTTTAATCTAACATGGAGTTATATCATATATATATATATATATATATATATATATATATATATATATATATATATATATATATATATATATATATATATATATATATATATATATATATATATATGTTTGAAGTATATATTGTTGGGAAAAATAAGACATTTTCCGTCTTTGTGATGAGATAAATAAAAATGGAAGAGAAGAGAATTTAAGAGAGAGAACACACACAAGATTTACCGAGGTTCAGCTCAATTTGAGCCTACGTCCTCCGCCCGTCCCTTCTTCACCGTTTTCACTATAATCAAATAAAAGATTACAAGGGTCTTCTCTCAAGTTGGTATAACTTAACTTGAGGATCACTTTCTCTTACAAACTCATTTGAGGTGATTACAAGTGTGAGGATTACAAGTTGTGTATTGTTCTTCTTGTTACTTATTGTTCAAGCTTCACCATCTTCCCTCTATTTATAGGGAGGATATGCCTCTTGGGTACATCACATTCATTACATGAAGAAGTCCAAAGGGAAGATTCGTTCCTTCTTCCAAAATTCGTTCATTTATCATCAATGTTACATGCAAGCTGAATGCATGCAGAATATGAATAGATGGGCTACTTCAGATGTTCATAACTTTTTCAATACACCTCCAAATAACCTGGTTCAAAGCCTGGATGAAAGAAAAAACTTTTCTTAATAACTTTTGTATTGAATACCAAGCCAAATAATGATTGCAACAGCTTCGAAATAGCCTCCAAAAACTAAATTTTGTCACAGAAACTACACCCAGAAAAATAGTTTACTTGGCCGAACCCAACCATGGTGACCGATTTTTATTGATCAAATGCATGTTTATTCATCATGGGGATAGACCCTGTTCCCATCAATATCTTCCTCCATCCTCATAAGGAGAAAGTTCTCAATCAGTAGTCATACGTGCCTTCCTATGGCAGAAGTTATGCTTCTCTTTTGGTAGAGGCTTCGTCATCATGTCAGACGGATTTTGGCTTGTATCAATCTTCTTAACATGCATCAGCGATTCTCCAAAGCATCTCGGATCCAGTGATGACGTACATCGATGTGCTTTGTCCTTGAGTGATATGTAGCATTTTTACTCAAGTCAATGGCGCTCTGACTGTCACAATATAGAGTGTATTTCTCTTGCTTGAGAGATAACTCCTTTAGAAAATTCGTCATCCATAAGAGCTCCTTGCTGGTTTTTGTAGCAGCATTATATTCAACTTCTATGGTGGATAGAGCGATACACTTTTGCAGCTTTGATTGCCATGATGTGGCTCCTCCTACAAAGGTAAACAAGTATCCTGATGTGGACTTTCTCTTGTCCAAGTCACATTCCATGTCAGAATCAGTATAACCTTCCAAGATAGGTTTGCCATCTCCAAAATATAAAGAATATTTAGAGGTTCCTCTAAGATATCTTGGGATCCACTTTACTGCTTTCCAATGTGCTTTACCCGGATTAACAAGAAAATGACTTACCACTTCAACTGTATGTGCTATGTCGGGTCTTGTACAAACTATTGAGTACATCAAACTTTGGATGGCCGAGGCAAATTGAATGCTCTTTATCTCCTACTTCTCCTTCTCACTTGAAGGGCTTTGTTGTGCACTTAGCTTAAAATAAGCTGCTAGCGGTATGCTAACTGGCTTATAGTTCATCATAATAAACCTCTCTAGAACACGTTCAATGTTTGTTTCTTGTGATAGCCACAACTTTCTCGCACTTCTGTCCCGAGAGATCTTCATTCCTAATATATGTTGTGCTGCTCCTAAGTCCTTCATATCAAAGGACTTGCTTAACTCTTTCTTCAACCTGTCAATCTTGGACATATCTTTTCTAACAACAAGAATATCATCAACGTATAGAGAGAGAATAATGGAATCATCATCAGAGAACTTCTGGACATAAACATAATGATTTACAGATGTTCTTTTATACCTATGGTCAAGCATAAAAAAAATTAAACCTTTTATACCACTGTCGCGGTGCCTGCTTGAGCCCGTACAAGGTCTTCTTCAATTTGGAAACTAAGTATTCCTTGTCCTTTACCTTGAAACCCTCTGGCTGCTCTATATAGATTTCTTCCACCAAATCACCATGGAGAAATGCAGTCTTCACATCTAACTGCTCAACTTCTAGATCTTGGGTGTCACGTCCCAATCCCAAAATACGTAGGACCAAGAATACATGACACGCCAGCTACGCAATCAACCAGACTCTAGTCTGACTCGAATACGTATAAGCTGTAAAATATAAATGGCACTATCTAGATATCCCATAAATGTA